>JBDJHY010758832.1:0-15489 GCA_039654485.1 Withania somnifera | reverse complement strand
ATGATGAGGAGATATGGATGGAATGGGGCGTACCTCTACTAACTCAAAAGTTAAGACTAATCCATAGAAAACCCCGCTAATTTTCTCTTTGGTCTCATAAGGTCCTAATTGAGCCTAAAATCATCAAATACTAAGTAATAAGATCAAGAAGTAAATCCTCCAATATGCATGGGCCCTCTATCCACTTTGTGCAATCTAAAGTCTAACCCACAAGTCTAACTCTCTTTAAAGTATCTCAAATCAAATTAGAAGTAGAAGGACAAATCTCAATAATGTAGTATCCACTAACCTATAATATGCACGTATACAGTATAAAGCTTTGAATGGTACAATATGGATGCTTGAATGGTAACTATTACTATAGGATAATCCTGCTAATCCCAAATGCTGATCTTTGTTACCACAGAAACCAAAAGCACAAGGCCAAAGAATATTTTGAAGTACCTGAATAATATGTTCAGATTGTCCATCTATCTATAGGAGAAAGGTAGCACTCAAGCTATCGCTGAACCCATCTCATGCTACACAGTCCTCTAAAGTCGTAAAGTAAACCATGTACCCCTATATGATATAATATAGGGTAGCACCCGATGTCGATGAAAAGTCTCCTTAGAATACTAGACAACAAATCTCTCGACATCCTAAAAAGATGAATTCGATAGAAAGTGAGCGAATTTAGCCAATCAATTCATATATAACCATGAACTCTAGAAGTACAAGAGGGTCCTAAAAAAACCAATGATAATCCGCTCATACCGATTGTCAGTCTATAGATGAAAAAATCAATATTATATATTTCTCAGCCAATCAAGATGTGGATCGAGTATTACTATCTAAAATAAATGGAACTGGGGTCTCACGTAAGAAAAAGACCCTTTGAACGTAAAGTTAAAAAAATTCCCCTACATCTCTTCGTTATGCCCAAGTGTAATCCGGTACAATGGCCTCGCGAAGAATGGTCTGAATCAAGTCATCAATTCTGGAACTGTAAGTGCCCATGCATATCCATGATTTAATATTAGAAATTATTAGAACCCCATAGGAGATATCCCCAAACTATGAGCCCCTAGGGTACACTTGACTAACAACATCCCAACAAGGAAACTTGCACCAACTGACA
Organism: Withania somnifera; assembly: GCA_039654485.1. Classification (NCBI taxonomy): domain Eukaryota; kingdom Viridiplantae; phylum Streptophyta; class Magnoliopsida; order Solanales; family Solanaceae; genus Withania; species Withania somnifera. The sequence goes on along the minus strand of JBDJHY010758832.1, from coordinate 14,369 downwards.
ATCAACAGCATCAAGTACCACAAATGATGGCTAACCCTGCCTGCAAAGCCAACCCTACTCTAGGCCTAACACTAAGACCATGATGATTATCTAAACCTCGGTTATCAAATCCAACCTGACAATCCTGAAATCAAACGAGAATCGACCCCAAAATATATGCCTGAAACACAAAAAACGATCACCCTAAGGTACTTTGTCATACCACCAACATACCAATAGTAGCCTTAAGTCACAACTGTAAGCTCAGCTGTTATGGTTTCATAACAACATAGTATAACAAACCAAGTCATCGTGTCACCAAAAAGCCAAGTACCCAAAACTCATGATCATCACAAACTGAGAACATAGATGAATTCCAACTACTCCTAACCTTCCAAATTTAAGTTCCTCTAACTCAGGACCTAAAAACATACATAATTTCACACAAGGAACATGATCCCAACACTGGATCACAACCCAACACAAACCAACCACTGGCCCAAACATAAGAAATCATAGTAGAACCCACATCCATAGCAATTTACAATGATCAAACCTACACGACTGTATTAACTAACTAAGACCAGAAATGAACCAATGGACTGGGCGTACAATATCCCATGGGATACCACAACCCCGATCCTCCACTAAAGAACCACTATCACCTACAAGAATAGATACATGCTTGAAGACATAAAGACCAACTTAAAACCACTACCACCGAGGGACCCAAGAGATAATAACCAAACCTATTCAAACCTGCCAAAATACACTGGTCACAGGAAATGTATAGTCTTAATATAATTCTCCAATATATAGGGAGAGTAGGGTAACCATCCCATACCCGAAAACTCACTAAGATCACCTATCACAGAAGGACCAATTTTGGTATCTTACAATGTTTACAGGATAAACTAGCCAACCAACATAAATTCCTCATGAGGATCCACTACTAAAAGTTTTCTCCTCATACACGGGAAACAAAAGGGACCCTATGAAAAATATCCCCCACTCGAGGTAGGACAAGGGTAGGGTGATCAAATATTAACTAGAATATAGTAAGGCCCGCCTAATAAGGGAACTTATCCCCTGAATTATAAGATCACAACCTGACAAGGAATCACAGGCACTTCCCTAGGCTAGCAAACAAGACTCAGCTCTCTAGTGGACATCACAACCCCAGTGCCACCAAATAAATAAATAACAGAGGGCCACAATATAAAGTGCTAAAATAAGGCCTAGACCCATTCTATAATACCACATCAACAAGGGTAAGGACACTCAATCCACCACAAATAAAATAAATCAGAAATAAGTCTGAATCATGCCCAAGTCAACATAAGCCAACTAGTTAGAGAATAAAAGAAGATTGCATCATAAATAGAGCTCGGAGGTAGCTCACCTGAACACCATGCCCTACTGCAACAACCCGAATGACGAAGAGCCACTTGAAGATTTTGCTGGCTATCCTAACTAAGGCACCCACAACTGGGGCACTCCCTAGCCCAAAGATCAAGCCCTATACAAATATAAAAAAAAGTCTAATACTATGATTTTCCCTTACTATTTGCTAAGGTGAGGCTGCAAATACTGTTAAATGCATGAATCGGCACTGCGGACACCCTCTGTCCTAAAGGCTTAGTTCACCACACTCATAACAAATTGTATAGGGTCTGATCTGACTGGGACCACACTAAACTACTCTATCCACTACGACGCTACACACCAGTAAATGTTCCCTGAAAGGCTGGCTACTCTGAGTACCCAAGCCTCTATCGGCTGACTGAGAAAAGATTTGAACCGATTGAATGGACTAGCCTAAATAAATCTATTGTTGTTTTCGAAATCACTGCCTATCATATCAATAAACCCCTAGGGTATTCATCACATGGGGCGTCTAAGCTAACCTACTGAAGAAGTCCATTATCTTTTTATATCTCATAGTATACACTGTAGGGATATGTCTAGTCATCCCAACAAATGCCGCCACATAGTCCCACATAAACAATGACCCCTGTTAGCGACCACTCAAACTTATAATCAACCGATAATCTTCTTAAGGAACCCATTATATCTCTGAATGAATTTTAACACTCTGTGAAACCGGCACACTAGTAACCCATGATAGAGCCTAAGTAACTCACAACCTCTGTGTCTGATTATGTAATCTCCCAGTGCTTAATTTTGATTCTGAACTTTGAGGACGCACATAGAGATCTTACTAGTGCCTACTGAGGGCCTATTCATAATCATCTGGAAAGAGTATAACCAAAATAAAAGAAAGGAACTCAATGACGACACACACATGTAAAGAGTCAACAAGCGAGAGTCTTTCCTAAAGGGAGCCCTTTGACCTCCCCAAGCTAGGATACAAACGTCTACATACCTCTCTGCATGATTTTACCAAACACTTACTCCTACGGCCATAGGCAACGGTGAACCTAGAGTTCTAATACTAATTTGTCACGACTTGAAAACTAAGTTATGTTGGTGACTACATTTCACCTATAGACAAGACTAATCCTGGTCCAGAGAAAATGACGATGACCGGTCCCAAGTACCCTACAAAAAAAGAAAAAAGATGAAGAGAAGGAATAGAAATAGAACACAAAAATACAGAACTGAACATAACTCCCTAGAACCTGGTATCATGATGAAGAGTATCTATATACATAAAGGTACAAAATACAATCGACAACGAGGCAATAACTACAACATAGCTATCCAGACTACAAGTAGATCAACTGTAGAGATAGAAGAAAGATCAGCCAATATAAACGTTAACTGCTTACTGTACTTCCTGAAAAGCACCAAGCTAGTCCGCACAATCGTGTCTGCCCTAATAACTCATACTCAATTCGCATCAAGAAAAGTTGTAGAAGTGTAGGAAGAGTACAAAAAACAATAGGTACCCAGTAGGTATCATAGGTCGACTGGGAAAAAGTAAGTATAAGCAAGTCATAGGTGACTAAAGGTAACTAAGGCACCAAAACATAATGCACAACAGGAAGGCCAACTAAAGCAACAACAAGTGAGTGCAGTGAAGGGTCATCTGACAATGTGTGCAGTGTTGACTAATAGCTATGAAGGAAAGATTCTAATAGGTATAACACATAGACTCGGTCCATAAGCAAATTATGACCAAGAGTGACACATACATGTAGCTCCAACGTAACTAACATAAGGAAGGACCAATAAGTGAATACAAAACCACCAATCGGCTAGGCTAAAAGCAATTACAATAAGTGCATGAGTAGTACGAATCAGTGAAATTAAGGAAAAAATAAAGTGTACTAGTTAAAGAACCCGACCAACATCACATACACTATCTCAAGGTATATCCTTTCCTAGCCCAACTACTATCTCAATCCATGAGTAATTATACCAACAATGTCACGACTGCCTAGGGGGTGTCCGTTGAGGCCCGAGTACACACCCATATAGGGAAAAATATGAAGCTTCCATAGATCACTCTAATAAAACACACTCCCAGGGCTACTAACTACCCAACAAAGACATATTCAGCTAGGTAGAATGTCAACACATAAGGCTGCTAACTAACCAACATAGCCATACCGACTATCTATGGCTTAAAGTAACACATATGCCCTAATTACATATATATATCAGGTAAAACACAGAATAAATAACCTACCTAGATCAGCTCTAAAGCCACCAGCCTAAATTAGTAGATATCTACCAAGTTCTAATCACTACCATAATTCCCTCCCTAACTCACTATGGTCCAGAGATAATATATAATAATACGCATAAAAAATTTTACTCCTACCCAGGCATACTATATTACAGAGTTGTCATGAGACATATGGATAGGGAAGTACAATGGCAGGTGAGTATTTAAGTTAGAAGCCAGCTATGTAGGCCATAGGCTATAAGAATAAGCATATTGGGGCTCGACTAGTAACCCATCCCCCTGTTGGTGCTTTACCATAAATATACTACACTGGTACCTAGTCTAAATAAATTAGACCATAGCCTACCTAAATTATGGCGATGTCCTAAAAAATATGTCTAAATATCCAAATTCACATACGAATCTCATAATTGTGCATGGATAGAAGAAACATAACCCACATGTAAAGACGAGTAAAATAATACCAATTATTCTATATGAATAGCGAGGTCAAAATCCAAGATAAAAAGGGGTTTGTAAACCCTAGTAGCTCGAAAAAAGGAAATATTTATACCAACAGGTAGAGCACAACTCATATATTATATGGTACAAAATAGGGCTCAAATTAATGATAGAAATAAAAGATATAAGCCCATGAAGTTTATGTAATAATAAAAATGAAAGATTACCCGGTAGAAATGATCGTAAAACTACTACAACATGATGCTATGGATTGAAACTTGAATATCTACCCTCAAAAGAGCTTTATGAAGCTCCAAGGATCATTATCCATGGAGAGAAAGTGAGAAATGACCAAAAAAAATTATGTAGAAGATAATTACATAAATACCATCGATTGACCAATAAATAGGTCATCTGGCCGATAAATTGGTCCCTGCGTACTCCCTTGGCAAACCCTTTAGGAAAATTTTCAAAAACCACCCAGAGTAGAAACAAAGTCCAATTTCTAACATTCCATATATGGAATCTTTATGTAATTGATATTACGGACTCAACAGAATTGATCAAAAGATGATTCAAAATTGTATTAGCTATGTGAGGCTTGAAAAAAGCTATAATTGCAAAGGAATTCAAACCTAGAATTTCCAGGGAGCCAATCTATCGGTCCCAGCAAGTCATAAATGACTTGGAGAAGTTAAAACAATGCTCTAAATTCTTACAAGTCATTGGAATCCCGAGAATGGCTCCAAAGGCCATTATAAAAAGTAATGAGCTTTAGAAAATTTTAGTTTTTTTGAAGGTTTTGAAGTTAAAATAATTGACTTTAAAAATATTCAGATTTATGATGGATTTTTATTAATTTCATCAGCTACGAAATATTAGTTTTGGGTTAGTAGAACTATTGCCTCGAGTCCTGAGGCATTTAGATGAGTTTTTAAAGAGTTTTTATGTTTTGAAAGTTGAAAGAATTAGATAGTTGACCAAAGTCAATATTTGGTGATAGAAAGCTCTGAATAGACTCTTGATAGTTTCGTTAACTTAAAAAAGTGGTTTATTGGTTTAGATGGACTGTTGATTGTAATGCAAGTATTTTAGTTTAATTTTGAGCCATTAGACGAGATGTGAAGAAAGTTACACCTAAAGTTTGACTTTGGTCAACGTTTAAGGTTAGAAAGGTTATGTTTGAGTTTTAATAATTCTACTATGTTAAAAGGATGATTTTTGGTCTCTTTGAAAGTTTGGTTCATTTCTCAAAATTTTGAGATGATTTTCAAGCTAATATTTGAAAATTTAGAGATTGTTAAGTTAAAGTTGACTTTGGAAAACATTGGATTAAGATGACCTCATTTGAGTATTTTGATAATTTTCTTGATCTAAAATATCATCCTCAAGCTAGTTGCATATTTGGTTTGTGTTCAGGAGATTCCAAATGAGTTTACAGTAAGTTTTAAGCTTTTTTGGGTACTTTGTTGTTGTTTAAGCAAATTGTGTCAACTAAAGGTCCATTATTAGTTTCAAATATCAAAATATTATTTCAAAAATTTTGAAATTTTGAGCATGAATTACAAGACTGATCAATAAAGTTTGGTGCATTTTTTCTAAGTCGAGATTGGACTTTTATCGCAAAATATGAGATAATTATCTATCATGCAAAAATAATACTTGACTGGGTAATCGATTACAAAACTGGATTTTCATTGAATGAGTAGGTTGGTATCGTTATTTAGGACATACTGGAAAAAAACCAAAGGCATTTTGAGTTTGTATGAGGAAATTATGGCCTTTCTAGTGAAAATGAAAAGTGTTGGCGTAGATTTTCTAGTGCACTAGACATGTATTTAAGTTTCAGATATTTATTTGGGATTTTGAGTACATTGGGAGTTCTAGAGCTCAGAATGGAGTGATTCTGGCGATATTCTCCTCGATTTATATGGGGGTTAGTATCCAATCCTTATTTTGGAATTCTCTTATGATTTCTTCATCTTCCTTGTCTGTAAATTTCTTGGGAAAAGTTATATTTTTTATCGATTTGGATCTTGGGAAAAGTTAGAATTTTTAATGATTTGGATTCAATTTTTAATCTAATAATTTATACTTAGGATCCTTACGTTATGGATAAACTGATTTTGGCATAAGCTTATTAATTTATCAACTATTTTCATCATTTTAACCATATATAAGCTTGAAACATGCAAAAGGTACATTCTGGCAATCAATACTATTGTGATTTTGTGTAATTGTTCTTTACTTTTGTCTATTTGTTCATAACCCATCTTATGAGTCATTTCTTAGCTCCCAGAATGTACTTTTTACGCCGCAGGTGAACTTGTGTGTTAGGGACTGAGAGGGGTGTTAAATACCTCCTTTCACGAGTTAGTGGCATGACAAGTGGAATCTTCCCACAATTCGTAAATTGACTCGAGAGGGGAAAACTACACTTGAATGAGTTTGTGATAAAACTAGGGTAGTGATGAGAACTTGATGAGTATGGATTGGTTTATGTGATGATTTTCTTACCTTGACCTATTCATTTTAGAATTGCAATGACCCTTCCGGTTATTTTTTCATTTTTCACACTTCTTTTTTCATTTTAGAGATTTTTCATAGCGACCCTAAGTCATTTATGTCTTATTGGTGATAACTTCCCAAAAATAATTTCAATAATGAAAATTGCCTTGATTACAGGATTAACGGATCAAGAAGGATGCCAATTCTAGTAATAAAGAAACTAGAATCAAAAGAATACCCAAAATCAATGAGAAAAAATTTGACCAAAAAGGAAAGAAAGATAAGCATTCCAACAAGCCAACACAAAAAGAGGATCACAATCAGCAAATCTATAAATCAACATGAGATTGCATAAATTACTATGGAAAGAAATCATACTGAAAGAGGAAGAAACTTGCCAAAGCATGATTGACCAATGGTTATCTAAATAAAACACAGGATCTCTTCATTGACTCAAATAGAAGAGGTCAGTCTGAACAAGGAAGAAGGACTCGCTAAGATATCATAGACATATCTTATATGGACATGATTTGGTGAGATCAATCAGTCAAAGGATTCCCCATCCCTTTATTGATAAACACCCTTGGGTTACCTTACGAAGAATCACTACCTCAACAATATATAGAGATGACATCAAAGACAAAGGAGGGCACTCAACTTCAGTTAAACTAGCACTGCCATAGTATCTTACATTTAAAGTACTTTGTATAACCTTCTATCTACAATTATAAAAAAAACATTATTAGTTCTAGTTATAGAAATATATGTTGAGTCAAATATTAGATCTGAAACCAAGAGGATAAAAGTTTGTAAAGTTCTCAATGCTTCAAATTTCATAAGGGGATCTTTTGTAACCCAAGGGGACTGGATTAGGCACCATATTGGTGATCCAAACCAGTATAAAATCTTTGTTTGTCAGTCACTTAAATTTCTCTTTTTAAATTATCATTTAGTGCCTATCAGTCAAAAAATATACTTGACTAAATTTGACTTTCTAAACTATCTAGTGGATAGTTAGAATAAAAAAAATCAATTCAATCTCCTTTTGATTTTCAATTGGTATCAGAGCAGGTCTCACAACTAGTTTCCTAATAGCACGTGAGGAAGTATCAAATGGCCAACTATCAAATCTCAGGTGCACTTCTGCAAGATGGTCACTCCTTAAACAGATCACCATATTTCAATAGCCAAAGGTTTAGAATTTTTGTCCAATTAACTGACTATCAAGCTTGGATAGTCATCAAGAAAGGACCAAAAACTTTTACTGGTCCATCCTTAAAAGAGAAAGAATCTTCCATCCCAGTCAACCTTGAGTCATTTTATATTACTATGGAATAACAGGAAGTGCTATAGATAAATGTTAGAGACATTAGCTTAATATACTATATAGTAAGTGGTGTTGAATACGACAAGTTTTGAACATGTAACACTTCAAAAGGAATGTGGGATAAATTAGAAGTCACACATGAAAGAACTAGCAAGGTGAATGAATCAAGGATCAGTGTACTTGTAAATGAATATAAGCTTTTCAAAATGAATGATGATGAAAATGTCAAAGACTTGTTCTCTAGATTTAGCAAAATAGTTTATGAACTTAAATCACATGGAGTGGTATTCTCAAATGGCCTCTTATTCAGAAGGCTGATTCGAAGTCTCCCTAAATCCTGGGAAACAAAGGCATCCATTCTCGAAGACAGCGACCTTGAGAACATGACCTATGATAAGATGCGAGGAAATCTCATGGCCTATGAAAAGAATCACATTCATAGATATATAAGGGAAGATAAAAAGAAAGAATTTCCTTCATCTCAAAAATTCCTAAAATTGATGAGGAACTGGAAGAAATAAAGGACAAAGTACTGGATCTCATAAACCAAGGAGTCAGACACAAGCTGAGATAAAGTAGATCAGAGCCTCAACAAAACTTCCATAGAGAAGAACGACGCTACACCTATGGAATTAATGGTAACATAAAAGAAAAATTCCCTAAAAACAAAAAGAAAAGGCTACCAGAAAGCTTTCCTAAAGAACTAGAAGAAACAACAAATATCTGTTTCTTGGTTATTGATGAAACAAACAAGGAACCTACCAGAAAGCTATACAAGAAAAGAATGTGGAAATCAACTGTGGATGTTCCAGGAATATGACTAGAAAGAAAGAAAATTTTAACTCTGCAAAAGACGTTGATGATCGATATGTACAATTCAGTGACAATACAAAAGGAGAAGTCATAAAAATTGGAACAATTACAATTAGTCCGACCTACGATCTAGTGGAAGTATAATTAGTCGATGGCCTGAAGCATAACTTATTATGTATCAGTCAAATACGTGATGCTAGGTTCAATATTCTATTCAATTCCATTCAATACATCATAAGAAACACACAAAGGAATATTACACTTATCAAAACATGGGTCAAAAATATTTATATTCTAAACAATATTGATTTTCCTACTCTTACTTGCCTTACTGCTCACTCTTTTGATCCATGGATATGGAATAGAAAACTTGGTCACTCCAGCATATATGCTCTTGAAAAATTATCTAGACTAGATTTGGTGATTGGCTTGCCCAAACTCAAAGTTGAAAAGGATCACATTTGTGATGCCTGTCAACATAGGAAGCAAACAAATCATCATTTAACTCTAAAGACATTGTAACCATCTCTAAGACTCTCTATTTTCTTCACATGGATTTGTTTGGACCCACCAGAACAACTAGTATTGGTGGGAAAAGATATGCTTTTGTTATTATTGATGATTATCCTAGATTTACTTGGGTAATTTTTCTTGCTCACAAACATGAAGCACTAGATTATTTTGAAGTTTTTTTTGTAGAAAATTTCAAATTCAAAGGGAAGTAAGCTATTTCATTTACTCTATACAAAGTGACTATGGAGGAGAATTTGAGAATCATGCTTTTGAGGATCTTTGTAACCTAAATGGATTCTCACACAACTTTTTCTCTCCTCGATCTCCATAATAAGATGAAGTAGTTAAAAGAAAGAAAAAATCTCTACAAGAGACTACAAGAGAACTACTTTTGGAACAAAGTCTCCCTGATCGCTTTTAAGCCAAAGTAGTGAGCACGACATGCGATAGACTGAACAGGTGTCTAATCAGACCAATACTAAAGAAGACTCCATATGAACTTTGGAAAGAATAGAAGCCAACTATTAGCTACTTCTATCCATTTGGCTATAAATTATTCATTCACAATAATGATAAAAATAATCTGAGAAAGTTTGATTTGCTAAGTGACAAAAGCATTTTTCTCAAATACTCTTCATCAAGCAGCGCATTTTGAGTTTTCAATAAAAGAACTTTAAGTGTTCGAGAATCTATCTATGTCATTTTTGATAATTCAAATCTAATAAACTCTGCATCTGGAGATTATACTATTAACGAGGAACAAGTTCCCAAAACATCTCTAGAGGAAAAAAAAAGCAGCAACACTGATGAAAACCCAAGATGACTACTACTACTGATCAACTAACTACTGCCATTGAATCTCTCGAAGTCAATATCCCTCAGGAATTAAGGTATAATTCTCTATCCAAATAAATTCATTACTGGATATCCTAATGACCCTATAAAAACTCGATCATCTCTGAGGTAACAAGCATCAGTTTCTCTTATCTCTCGAACAGAACCCAAGCATCAGAAGCTCTCAAGGAAAACTCCCGGATTGAGGCTCTGAAGGAAGAACTTGATTAATTTGAAAGAAATAAAGTCTAGGTCTTTTTTAAATATCCCAAAAATTGCTCCGTGAATGGCACAAAATTGGTGTTTAGAAACAAACTGAATGAAGAAGGTAAATTAATTAGAAATAAAGCCAGTTTAGTTGCTCAATGCTACTCTCAAAAAGAAGGTATTAACTATGATGAAACTTTTGATCTAGTTGCTAGAATGGAATCTATTCTCATTATTCTTTATTATTCTTCTTGCAAACGTTTTAAATTATTTCAAATGGATGTTAAAGTTCCTTTTAAAACGGTGTTATAAAGGAGAAGTATTTTGCAAACAGCCTCCTGGATTTTGAAAATCCCTCCTGCCTTGATTATGTTTTAGACCTTTCTAAAGCCCTCTATGGACTTAAACAAGCCCCTAAGGCTTGGTTTGAAAGATTAAGCTCTTTTCCATTACAAAATAATTTTCAAAGAGGAAGAATTGGTACCACTCGTTTTACTCAAAAAATGTATTTGAATTTTCTTATTATTCAAATTTATTTTGATGATATTGTTTTTGAAAGTACTAAACCCTCTTTGTGTGAGAAATTTCCAACTCTTATAAAAGATGAATTTGAAATGAGTCTTATAAGCAAGCTCACATCATTTCTTAGACTAAAAGTAATAGCAATCCTCAAGAAGAACCTTCATTGGTCAAGAGAAATACACTAAGGAGCTGATCAGAATATTCAATTTCAAAAAGGAAAAAGCATCTGGAACCCTTATGAGCCCTTCCACCTGCCTTGACACAGATTCTCTTAGAAAGGATGTAGATGAGAAAATATACAGAGGGATAATCGACACACTTATTTATGTCATAGATAGAAGACTAGATATTATGTTCAACATATGTAAATATACCCGCTATCAATTGACTCCAAAAGAGTCCCATCTGAATGTAGTCAAGCGCACCATCAGATATTTAATTGGAACTTAAGACTTTGGATTATGGTGTCCGTATTCCTTAAATTTTAACTTACTAGGTTATTCAAATGCATATTGTGAGAGGTGACAAAACTGATCAAAAAAGCACCACTGGAACATGTTAAATTCTAGGAGAATCTCTAATATAGTGGCATAGACAAAACAAACCTGTGTGGCACTTTCCACATCTGAATATCTTGTTGTCGGTAATTATGGTACTCAATTATTATGGAAGTTGAATCAATTTCTTGACTATGATTTAAATTAAAACTTTCTACCAATATTATGAGAAAATACTAGTGTTATTAGAATGTTCAAATATACCATGCATTATTTTATTGAAAAAACATATTGACATTAAGAATCATTTTATTAGAGATCATGTCGAAAATTTGGATTTTGTATTAAGTTTCATTGATTTAGAAAATCAGTTCGCCGATATATTTACTAAGACACTTTTGAAGGAAAGATTTTGTTTCCTTAGAAAGTGGATGGGTATCATATCTCCTAGTTCTATTAATTAAATTTTTATTTATTTATGAAGTAACCATCATTATTACCCTTTATTTATTATATGGAGCTCTTTAAGTATTTTCCTTCCATTCTGAGCACCTGTCAAATTCCTCCTTTTCCTATTCTCTGAGTCATCCTGTCCTTTCAAACTTCTTGGTAGCCCCTCTTCTCTTTATATTCCTCAAACTCTTTCTCTTCTATCTCCATATCTCTATCCCTATAATGCCTCAGACAAGACTCATGGCTATACCCAAATCGCCTATTGATTTTCTGTCTAAAACCCCTGAAGGAACTTTTGTCTCACTCCCCTCTGACTCTTAAAGGGAAGATTCAAGATCTCCATTATCGAAAGATCTATTACATCCAAAAAGAATTGATCAAAGAGACAAAAGATTGATATCTTGAAATATCTCTCATAGGAAGATATGCATAAATATTGGGGAGTTGAACAGAAAAGAAGGTTTGAAACTCTGCAAACTCTCCCTGTCATCTTGGGAGAGTGATAAATCTTGATCAGTTAGATGAAACTCATTGTAAGGTAAGACCTTTCTCTAAGGCCTAAAAACTTTGCATGTTTATTATACTACATGGACTTGAGTTTTATGAAGAACTTGTTAAGATGTTCTACGCAAATCTTCACAAATCAAAGGACAGTAGATAATGGGAAACCTAGTTCTTGGCACAAGGATTATTGTAAATGATTTCTCTTTGAACAAATTTTCTTCTCTAAATTATCTAGTAATATTCCTTATATGAATGGTACTTGGCCTAAAAAATTTAAAGTTTGTTTTGATGAGGCAAAGGGTTTTATTGCTAAACTTGACTTAGATTTGACCGACTTTGTTCCCCTGTCTCTACGCTTCAAAATTCGAGTTTGGCTCACATGATCCCTACCACCATAATTCCTAGAAAAGGATCCTTGAGCAGTCTCACTACAAGTGATCTATTTGTACTGTACTACCTTCTCAAGCAATATCATATAAATTGGGCTACTGGTTTCATGAATACATGATTGAAAGTGGAGAAGATCTAAACCCCTCTGCAAGTTTTCCCTACGACCTAGTCATCGCTCAAATTCTTAAGGATCATGTGCTTGATATGTCTAACCATATAATCATTGATATAATTTCTACCTACGATTGCCATACCTTATCTATTATGGGATATGCCCTAGTAACTGAAGAATGGTGCAAGAAAGATTGTGAAAGCTATGGATGAGGCTCTCAAGCAACAAGAATTTCTGCAGATTCATCCACTCTTCTCCTAAAGAGGATGAGGACATCTAAATTTGACTAGAGGTTCTTGAAAAAGGCATGATTTCCATGCAGGATTCCATGGAAAAAATGATGAGGATAAGCAAGGAAACAGGTACAGACATTTGTAGACTGTGAATCACTTTAGACGGGCTAAGGAAGGCATGTATTTCTTTAGTAAACATGCTAATCAAGAGAGTAGACTCAACTTAGAAGGAAGTTCACTCCTATAATGTCAACCTTGTTGTCTCCTTTCAAAACTCATACGAAAATTTCACAAAGAATGTTGAATAATCCTATGAAACCTTTTGCAGGAACATCCAAAACACATAGAAATACTTTCTTGGGCATCATTAAGTTGATTTAGTTGGTTTCCAGGAAATTATTTTTTGATGAGAGGTCTGTCCCAACTTTGAAAATCTTGTTTTGGCTCTGTACAAAGAGTACCTGAACTCCGGTAACTCCTTATCCTTATGTATATCATGTTCTGCATTGTGCTTCTCTATCTATTGTATTTTTGTTTGTTCATTGTTGTTTCTTCTTTATTGGTTGCTCTTTTTTGTTATTTTATATGAAAAAAGGGGAGAGGAAGATAAAAACAAATAATATTCTCCAAGGAAGATTATCCATTACGTTAAAGAATAAATTCAGGGGGAAGATTAACTCAAGGCAAGCATACACAATAGGGAAGTCAACCACAACTTTTCAAATGGCATTAAAGGGAGATTCAACTAAGTGGGAGCATGCACAATAGGGAAGTCAACTACAACTTGTCCTTTTTTTTATCCAACAATTGTCATTGTCAAAAATAGAAAGACTGATAACTTCCTAAAAATGGTTTCAATAATGACAATTGCCTTGATTGTAGGATTAGTGGATCAAGAAGGATGCCAATGCTAGATATAAAGATATTAAAATCAAAAGAACATACCAAAAATTAAGGAGAAAAAATTTGTCTGAAAAGAAAGATACGTATTCTAGCAAGCCAACACAAAAAGTGGATCTCAACCTGCAAATCCAAAAATCTAAAAATTAGCACGAGATTGCATAAATTATTAGGGAAAGTAATCATACTAAAAGAGAAATAAGCTTTCCAAAGCATGATTGAACAATGTTAATCTTAATAAAAAAAACATCTCGGCATGGATTCATGTCACGACCCGATTTCTCGAATCATGATGGCACCTACTATACCACCAGTAGAAGAACCAAACTCCGTAGTCCGTAGCCGAAGCGGAGGACTACTACAATTAATGCGGAAGAATATGAAATGAAATAGTAAGGAAATAAGAAATTACTGAATTCACCCAAGACCCGATGTCAATGTCAAACGAACCACTAATGTAGATCAATAAAGAGGGAAAATA
>JBDJHY010758614.1:0-15491 GCA_039654485.1 Withania somnifera | reverse complement strand
CGAACATATTCTTTGATTTTTGGGAGTTCCATTAACATCGAATCTTGACTTAATGGTTTGGTCATCAATCAAAACACAAAGGGATGATTCTCGTGAACCAACCCTTGTCCAACAGTTTTCATTGATGATACTCTTTTTTTTAATCCATAAGAGAGGGAGATCATGGAGACCATCTTAGAATTTTCCTTCATACACTTCAACAGTACCAGCTCTATGACAAATCGCAACATGTGAAGTTTGGTTGAAGTCAATTGCTTTCCTAGGCCATGACATCTCTAGTAAAGGTACTCATATGGACTCCTAGAAAATCAATGCTTTCAAAAATTAGTCCAGACCCACATCTCTTTCAGATATCCATAGTTTCTTAGGTTTAGTAGCGTATTATAATATATTCATCCAAGGTTTCTCCTTTATAGCTTCCCTTTTGACTAAGATGAATCAAAATAAAATTACATTTGAATGGTCATACAAATGTAGGAAAAGTTTCCAATAGGTTAAAACTAAGTGTCCCACAACCCCAGTCTTGAACTTGCTAGAGGGTTCCAAAGAGTTTATGGTTTACTGCGATGCCTCTTGTTCTTGTTTGGGATCTGTATAGATGTAGGGTTGTAAGGTAGTAGTTTATGCTTCCCAAAAACATAAGGCTCATGAGAAAAACTTTCCTTCTTATGAACATAAGCTGGTAACTGTGGTTTTTCCTTGAAAATATGGACATATTATCTATATGGAGTGTATGTTCATGTTTTTACTGATTATCAGAGTCTGTAGTATGTATTTAGAAGAAGATTTAAATCTTCTTCAATGAAGGTTATTGGAGTTTTTAAATGATTATTATATAACAATCATGTATCATCCAGGAAAGGCCAATGTGGTGGATAATGACCTTAGAAAGAAGTCTATAAGGAGTGTGGCACGTATTTATAAGGAGAAAAGAGTGTCATCTAGGGAGGTGCATAGGCTTGCACTCCTTGGGGTCAAGTTGGTTAATGTTGAGGATGGTGGGTCAGTTCTAAATGAATTAGAAGTTTCCTTAGTATTGGAGGTGAAAAAAAAGTAGGATGGAGACCCATTCTTTCCTAAGTTTAAAGTAAGGTTCGATGTTGGTAGGCATACAAGACAAGTTATCTCCAAAAGGGGAGATGGTGTGCTAAGTTCTAAGGGTAGGCTATATGTACCAAATGTTATTGGTCTAAGGGAAAGGATCTTTTTCAAAGCTCATGACTCTCAATATTTTACTCATATGGGTACTACTAAGATGTAAAAGTTTTTAAAGGAAGTGTATTGGTAGAAAGGGATGAAAGGGAACATATCTGAGTTTGTGACTTGGTGTTCAAATTGTTAGAAAGTGAAAGCCTAACACAAAAAGGAAGTGGTGAAAGCTAGAGATTGGAAATTGTAGCTTGGAAATGGGAAGTCATAAATATGGATTTCATTACTAGTTTTCTAAGGACTAAGAGGTAGCAAACTCTATTTGGGTGGTTGTGGACATGCTAACCAAATTATACAATTTTCTACCTATTCACACAGGTTTCTCAGTAGAAGATTATGGTAGGTTTTATCTTTGATTTTTTGTTCGCCTGTATGGTGTCTTTGTCTGTTATTTTAGATAGGAGTACTCAGTATACTAGTATTTTTGAAAGTATTTCCAAAAAGGTTTAGGGTCTCAAGTTTACCTTAAAATTACTTTTTACCCGCAGACAGAAGATCAGGCTGAACGGACCATCAGAAGTCTTGAGGATATGCTAAGAGATCACTTTATTTTAGTGGTAGTTGGGATGATCACTTTCCATTGATAAAATTCACATACAACAAAATTTATCATGCTAGTATCCAGAAGGCTCCCTTTGAGGCCTTATATAGGAGGAGGTGTAGATATCACATTGGTTGGCTCAAAGTTGGTGACACAACTTTTCTAGGTCCTAAAAAGTTATTAAGACAATGGAAAGGTTCATCTCATTTTGGAAAAATGAACACTTTAAAGAGTTGGCAAACATCTTATGTTGATGTGAGGAGGATGGAGTTGGATTTTAATGTTGGTGATTGGGTATTCTTGTATGGTGTTTCCTATGAAGGGAGTTACGATATTTGGTCCAGTTGAGTTAAGAGTATAATCAGTGTTGGTTTAGTTATCTTGATGTTACACATGAGTTTTTGAGTAATTCTGGTAGTTCATAAGTTATTTTCCCCATTTTTTGGCTGAAGTCTTTATTCAAGGATCAATGAAACTAAGGGGAGATATTGTAACACCTTGAAAATAATGCTAGGGGGACTTAATGGTATAATCAAAGAACTATGGTTTGAGTAGTGGACTGGGACCAATATTTCTTAAATTTTTTCTAAGTATGGGATGACCCTATGGGACATTCCATGGACCATGGAATAAAAAGTGGTCCATGGAATGGCATTTATTTGACTCAAGTGTCTCCACCTTGAGAGGGCCGATTTCACAGACTGTTTCAAGGACTGGAACCACTCAGGGAAACTTGCCAGGTCTAGTTTTTACCCATTTTTCCTAGGGACCATTTTTTCATTCCCCACTTTTTAATAGGCTAAGTGATGTCAATTTATATTCACTAGGGGCAGTATCAATACCCATACCCTTTATTTCCTCCTCATACCTTCAATTCTCTATGAAAAGAAAAGAATAACCGTGTAACTTTTCTCTCAAGCCTCAAGAACTAGGGATTCATAAAAATTTCAAGATCAAAGCCTTCTTCTCCAAACTCTAACACCAATTCTCAAGGTTTTAGGTATGTGGTTTCATGTGCAAGGGTTTTGTTTCACCGTTGTTCCCTAACCCTAAATTTTTATGAAGAATTATGTGAAGAATTTTTCAGTATGAAATCTTGAATTATCACATTATTATTCATGATTTAATTTTTTTAGCCAAGACTTTAAATATATTGTGAATTTAACTTTTTAAAAAACTTGAGGGTTAAACTTATACATAGCTATTTGATGATTTTTAGTAATAAATATTTAAATATGGAATTTTTCTAAGACATTTCCCTATGTTTTAGGCTCAGATACAATTTTATTAAATAGAGGAAGAATTAACAAGAATTTCCCAAAGAGTCTAAGGCAGGATAAATCAATCTATTTTTTTACTAATTATTGCATTAAACTGGTCTAGTCAAGATCAGTGTATGTTTTGGGAGTAGTATTAGCACTGAGGGACTTAGGTTGAAAGGCCCGGTCTTATAAATATGTTGCAAATCAGAGTATTACATGTTGCCTAAAAGGCTTTATTATGAAAGGCCTAACTTAGTTGGATCCACGAGGTTACTTTTTAAGTATTAGCCTATGGCGGCTCAAGGTACTCCCTTTAGCTGGTAGTTCAAAATTCTATGGATGCTCACGTGGTATTATTTTTCTATTATAGAACCTCCCACAAAAGATTTGATGTTAGTTTTTAAAATTTCTTACTTGTGATCTACAGTGAAACTTAATTCTTACATTGTCAGTATTACTTAAATTTTATTGAATAATTGATTTGAACCATAATTTGATCATGCATTACATAGCCTAATCATTGTGTATCTACACCCATATTATTATTCATATTGACATTGCCTGTCATTGTTCCCCTCCCAATAACTTAGTATATTCAATATACTTACTACATACTTATTTTCTTCATCATTTCACATGTAAGTACGACCAACCATTCTTAAATCGAAGGTTGGTCGATTTACTATCTGTAGATATTAGAGTATTGGTGAGTTACCATGGACCAGGAGCACTTTATTATTGTTTTATTTTTATTAGAGTAGACAATTTGTTGCCATAATCATTTATTTCTTTTGAAGGATAGCTCGGGACTTCTCCTAGAACTTTAGTAATTTCGTACTTAGAGGCTTTCAGACACATGATGAAGTGGTATCAATTTGGAGTTTTTGTATTCTTTTAGAATTATTTTTATATGAGATATGGCCTATTAGTTTAGACTTTATTTAATGTATTATGCTTCCACTAATGATTGAGTGTTTAAAAATTTACATAAGGTAGGGATTCATCTGATACTACTGAGGTGACTCAATGGCTAAGGATGCCTTGTAGTGCCGAGGGGGTGACTACGGGTCTTTAATAACTTGGTGTCAGAGATTTAAGTTCAAGTGTCTTGAGATATGTAAAGTCAATCTAAGGTAGATTCTCTTTTATGAGTGTGAATTGTGACACACTTATAATTGAGGGGCTACTAAACCTTAAGGGAATTAAACTTTGCTTAATTATATGTGTTTTCTATAATAAATATGGTTCACTAAGAATGTGTATAGACTATAATCATCTGAATAAAGTCACAATAAAGAACAAACATCCTCTCCAAAGGATTAATGACTTTTTGGATCATTTGCAAGGTGTCAGTCACTTCTCAAAAATTGAATTTTGTTCCGGCTATCATCAAGTTAAGGTTAGAGATTTAGACATTCCCAAAATAAATATAAGAACCTGTTATGGCCACCTTGAAATTCATGGTCATATAACTTGGTTAACAAATGCTCCCGTACCATTAATGGATCCATGAACAAGGTGTTCAAGAAATACTTGGACATGTTCGTTATAGTTGTTATTGATGATATTAAGTTTTACTCCAGATGAGAGGGAGATCTTGTAAACCATCTTAGAATTAACTAACATACCCTTTGAGACTGTCAGCTCTATGCCAAATTCTCCAACTGTGAATTTTTGTGGATTTCTGTTGCATCCTAGGCTATGTCATCTCTAGTGTATTCGCGTGGACCCCTAAAAAATTGAAGAAGTCCAAAATTGGACAAAACCCATATTTCCTTTAGATATTTGTATTTTCTTAGGTTTAATAATGTATTATCGTAGATTCACCCAGGTTTTCTCCTCTACAGCCTCTATTTTATCTAAGCTGACTCAAAGAAAAGTTATGTTTGAATGGTCATACCAATGTGAGACAAGTTTCCAATAGTTGAAAACCAAGTTGTCCACAACCGTAGTATTGGCCTTGCCAGAGGGTTCAGAAGGGTTTATCGTTTATTGTGATGCCTCATGTGTTGGTTTGGGATATGTATTGAGGTTGCATGGTAAAGTTGTATCTTATGCTTCTCAAAAGCTTAATTCTCATGAGTAGAACTTTCCCACTTATGACCTTGAGCTGGGTTGTTGTTTTTGCCTTGAAAATCTAGAGACATTAGCTATAATGGGTAAAACTAGATTTCAATGTTCTTATTGATCATAAGATTTTGTGGTATGTATTTGAGAAGAAAGATTTGAATTTTCGTTTATAAAGATGGTTAGAGTTGTTATAAGATTATGATATGACAGTCATTGTATAGTCCAAGCAAGGCCAATATGGTGGTTGATGCCCTTAGTAAGATGTCTATTGGGAGTGTAGAACATGTTGATAAGGAGAAAATAGAGTTATCTAAGGAAGTGCATGGGCTTGCACACGTTGGGGTTAGGTTGTTTGATGCTGGGATTTTGGTTCTCGATGCATTAGAATTTTCCCTAATAGTATAGTTTAAAGAAAAGTAGGATAGAGATTTGTTCTTTCTTAAGTTGAAAGGTAGGGTCAAGGTTGGTTGGCATAAATGGTAGGTTTTCTCCAAAGGGTGGATATGGTGTACTAAGGTCTAAGGTTAGGCAATGCATATCAAATATTGATCATTTGAGGGAAAGGATCTCATCCGAAGATCACAACTCTAAATATTCTATTCATTCGGGTAGTACTAAGATGTACATGTTTTTGAAGGAAGTGTATTGGTGGGAAGGGATGAAAGGGGACATTGCAAAGTTCTTGTCAAGGTGTTCGAAGTATCAGCAACTGAAAGCCAAAAACAAAAAGCCAGCAGGTGAGATGAAGATATTTGAAATTTTATCCTAGAAGTGGGAATTCATAAATATGGATTTCATTACTGGTTTGTCGAGGACTTAAAGGAAGCGTGACTCTATTTGGATGATTGTGGACAGCTTGACCAAATCACCCAATTTTCTACTTATTCACACTAGTTTCTTAGCAAAGGATTATGGTAGGTTGTTTGTTTGGGAGATTG
Source organism: Withania somnifera (assembly GCA_039654485.1). Lineage (NCBI taxonomy): Eukaryota > Viridiplantae > Streptophyta > Magnoliopsida > Solanales > Solanaceae > Withania > Withania somnifera. The sequence goes on along the minus strand of JBDJHY010758614.1, from coordinate 9,471 downwards.
TTTTCCTGTATGGTGTGCCTCTGTCTATTATTTCAGATAGGGGTACTCAGTTCACTTTGCATTTCTAGAAGTCTTTATAGAAAGGTTTAGGGTCTTAGGTTCAGCTCAATACTTCTTTTCACCCACAGACAGATGGTAAGGATAAACGGACCATCCAAATTTTTAAGGATATTCTGAGATCTTGCACTTTTTATTTTAAAAATAGTTAGGATGACCACTTTCCATTGATAGAGTTTTCTTATAATAACAGTTACTATGTTATTATCCAGGTTGCTCCCTTTGAGGCAATATATAAGAGGAGGTGTAAATCTCCCATTAGGTGGTTTGAAGTTGGTGTACAACTTTGCTATGTACTAAATCAAGAATTGAGTCAATGGAAAAGGATTAACTCATTCAGAAAAGCTTTAAAACTGCCAAGAGTAGGAAAAAGTCATATGCTGATGTAAGGAGGAGTGAGTTGAAGTTTAATGTTAGTAATTTGGGTATTTTTGAAGGTTTATCCTATTAAGGGAGTGATGACGCTTTGTAAGTGTTTTATATCACTATATTATATTTTTTCTGGGTTAGGCAATGTTGCTTACAAGTTAGATGTTCCAATAGTGCTTCCAGTCTTCCACATCTCTATGTTAAGAAAGTTCCTGTCAGATCCTACCTTAATAGTTCTTATGGACAACATTAGTTTTAAAGACATCTTAAAATACAGAGAGAGCAACAGTAAAGGTTCTATGGCACAATCAGTCAGATGAGGGAGCCACTTCAATATCTGAGGCAAACATGATGGAGAAGTACTCGTACTTATTTTCTTTTAATTCCACTTTAGTATGAGGTAATAGACTCTCATTCCACATATTCTTTCATGTGTCTATCACATATAGAATATAGCATATAGTACGTATCATTGAATGAGTCCTAATGTAAGTGTTTTTGCATTTGTTGATGTATCCATGGTATTTAGAGTCTATAACAGTGGAATGTATCTGGTCCAGCTGAGTTAAAAATATAATCATTGTTGGTTTAGTTATCTTGATGTTATGCATGAGTTTCTGAGTCATTCGGAAAGTCCATGAGTCATTTTCCCCTTTCTCAGTTGAAGTATTCATTCGAGGATGAATGAAACTAATGTGAAGTTATTGCAATACTGGAATATTATGCTAGGGGACTTAGTAGGCCAAACAAAGAATGTACATGAAATTTCATCTAGGTCTAGAACTATCCTAGGCCCCATGGGCCATTCCATAGACCATGGAAGGGTTCCACGGACCATGTACTAAACCACAAAACCAAACCAATGAAGTATTCTACACTGCGTCAGTTTCACCTATTGTTCCATGAATCGTGAAAGGGTTCCCGACCATGGTTTGATTAGTGGAATGGGACCAATATTTCATAATTTTTTTCTAAGTATGGTATGACCCGACGGGAAATTTCACAAATCGTGGAATGGAGGACAGTAAATCAAATGGACCATCATTTTCCTCCAATATCTCCACCTTCAGGGGTCTGATTATGCGGACTGTGAAACACCCATAGAAACCTTCCTGGACCAGGTTTTACTTATTTTTATCGGGGATTTTATTTTCATTCCCCACTATTAATAGGCTAGGTGATTTCATTTTATATTTATCAGGGAGGGGGGTATAAATACCAGCATCCTTTATTTCCTCCTCATAATTTCATTTATCTAACAAAAGAACAGAATAGTTGTATATCTTTTCTCTCAAGGTTCAAGAACTAGGGTTTGATCAAAAGTTTAAGATAAAAGCCTTCTTCTCCAAATTACAACACCAATTCTCACGATTTCAGGTATGTGGGTTCATCATCAAGGGTTGTCTTTCAACCTTTTTCCCTAACCCTAAATTTTGATGAAGTAGTTTATGAAGAATTCATCAAGCTTAATTCTTAAGCTGTGAATTTTATTCCTATTATGAATTCTGAATATATTGGGTAAAATTGCATGATATCTTGGATTATCATATTATTGTTAATCATTTAAGTTTTTTAGTTAAGTCTTTTAATATATTGTGAATTTAGCTTGTTCAAAAACTTGAGGGTTAAATTTATACAAGGCTATTTTATGACCTTGAGTCATAAATATTGAAATATGGATTTTTTTTCTAAGATATTTGCCTATGTTTTAGGCTCTGACATGGTTTTACTAAATTGCGGAAGAATTGACATGTATTTTCTCAAGATTTTTTCCCTAAAATTATTTTAAACTTGTCTAGTTAGGAGCAGCGTATGTTTTGGAGTAGTATTTACACCGAGAGACTTAAGATGAAAGATCCGATCCCATAATTATATTTCCAACCATTGGATGACATGTTGCTGAAAAGGCTTTATTATGACAGACCAACTTAGTTGGATCCATTAGGTTACTGGTTAGGTATTGATCCTATGGCAGGGCAAGCTACCCCCCTTCAGATGGTAGTTTTTTTATTTCCATTGCTGCTCGCATGGTCTTATATGTCGTCTTAGAACCTCTTAAAAATATTTGATGTCACATATTTTATTTTTCATACCAATGATTTGAAATGAAGCTTAATTCCTATGTTGCCAGTATTACTTAAATTTCATTGAATAATTGATTTGAACTGTAATTTGATCATGCAGTGCATAGACTAATCATGGTTCATCTCAACGATATTATTATTCATGTGTACATTTTCTGTCATTGTTCCACTCTCTCTTAATCAGTAGATTCAATGTACTAATCATTTACTCTTTTGCTTCATGATTTCTCATGTAGCTTTGGCCTTACATTCTTACTCCCGAGGTCGACTGGATGTACTATCTCTAATTGTTACAGTATTGGTGAGTTCCCACGGACCACGAACACTTTATTATTGTTTTATTTCTATTAATGAAAACTAGTTGTTTCTGTAGTCATTTATTAATTTCTAAGGCTAGCTAGGGACTTTTCCTAGCAGCCTAGTATTTCAGTACATAGAGGCTTTCAAGTGCATGATGTAGTGATATTGATTTGGCGTTTTCATAGTCTTTCAATATTATTTTTGATATTAGAGATGGATCACTACTTTGGAATTTATTTTATGTATTATGCTTCCTCTACTAAGTGAGTATTTAGAGATACGCATGAGCCAAGGGCTTATTTGCGGCTGCTGAGGCTACTCGGTGGCTAAGGATGACTTCTAGACCAATGAGTTACTCCTGGGCATTACAATTTTAGTCAAAAATTAATAGATTGATTATCATCTTAACTAACTTAAATAGTGTTAAGTTATTGAAATGGCCATAGTGATGTGTAATTACTTGAAAAATGGTGAATTCATTGAAAAATAGGAATTGATAATATTATCATAATAACTTATTCACAACTTGATTGTTCTTGTAATAACTTGATCATATCGATATTGTTGTTGTGGTAACTTGCTCACAATTTGATTATGTGTAACTTGAGAATGTACTATCTGTTGTTATGGTAACTTGCTCACAACTTGTATTATATATGGATAAGGTACCATGCCGGTATGGGAAAATAAATATTATTTTAGATCGGGTATCGCATCGGTAAAATTTATAAATATTATTTTTGATTAGGTGTCATGTCCACGTGATACTATATATATTTGTGGATTGTGTTTCATACCAGCATAATAATATTATGGATTTGGTACTACGTGAATACGGTGTATAAGCCTTGTGCACCCTTCATGGGTCCTGACTGTGACAGATATCAATAGAAGGTGTGTACATCAGGGAAGACCTGAACAATGATTATTTTGCATTACATTGCATTTACATTGATTTGTTTCTTATTTGGATTGTTTTCCCGGTTGATGACTTAAAGTTACTTGATATTTGGTTCCAACTTGAGATTACTTGATAATTGATCCAAACTGGACTTATTATTTCTACTTGTTGATGATTTGATATTATATGTACTCTTTGATGATAAGATTATTCATATTTTATGATGACTTGAGATAGCTACTAAGATTTTTAATTGCTACTATAATACGCAACCTCAACTATGCTCCAGAGAGAACGTGAAATATGCGGAAGGGGTCACAAAACCCCAATGGTATACAACAAGCGAAAGGCTAGTAAAATAGATCGTAGGCGAAAGTAACAACAGTAACGGGGCTCCAAATTAGTAACCCAGCCCCAAACTGACTATTTACCAAACATATGCATCACTTATAGCTAGTCTAAAAAGAGTAAGTCATAGCCTACCTAGAAGCCGATAATATCTCTGTGAAATGTGTCGAATTAGCCAAAAACCATGGACAAGCTTAGAGTCACACGAAACTAGAAAAAAAATAATCCACACATCAAGATGAATAAAACAAGACCCAAGTTGCTACATTAAAACTCAAGTGGGATTTTGGGATAAAATTGGGCTTGTAGACCCCACAACCCAAAAAATGAGAATAAAAGTACTAACACATGGAGCATAATTTTAGAAACATGTGGTTCAAATTTGGGCATAATAAATTAGGAAATGAGTGAGATATAAGACCGCAAGTTTAATATTACAAACTTTTCATTTTAATAATTAATTACAAAGATGATTATGAAAATTACCCGAAACAACGAGAACTAGCCCACTACACTTCCTTTGTGAACCACCTCCCAATATTATCATACTTAACGTATCTCAAATTTAAACTTGGATAACTTAATGAACCAAGAAATTTATTAGCATCCTAACAAAACATTTAGAATCATCATATTAATCTCAGTAATGGTTTGAGGCTTCTTAATCGTGGATGCTAGGAAGTTTAAACTTACTAACTGGGAAAATATAAAAAGAAGGGGATGGCAAAACGACCATAGATTCTAAAGCACACAAATACAGTTGATCATTGAAACATACAGTATATCTAAACTTGAGAATCATTAAGAATGTAATTTTATGCTCAAAGACCACAACACAAAGAAAGTAGATATATCTTGATAAATTAATTACCCAAATGTACCAAGTATTAAGTTAGAAGACCAGTACGTTAAGAAGAAAAGGAGTTTAGATATATGAACGTATAATATACTTCCAACATAAGAGATTTGGTGACCTTTTGCCTATAATATTGGAAAAGGTCAATATATTTGAACAACTTATGGAATATTTCATGTTCAAGGAAAATATTTCCACCTTTCAAGTTTACTTACAGTTGAAATTATCTCCCCTTTCCATGATATCTCTCTTTTAATTATCTCAATATATAGAGTTTAGAGTTAGTGATTGAGTATTTTTGCAGGTATCTCCTATGTGTGGTGTGATGAATTTCAGTAAGTGTGGAAAGCTTATTCCCAGGTATATTGAGCCATATGAGATTTTAGAGAGAGTGGGTGATGCTGCCTACATGTTAGCCTTACCTCCTATTCTTTCAGCTGTTTATTCGGTATTCCATGTTTCTATATTGTGGTGGTATATTCCCGATAAGTCTCATTTCATTTGGAAGGGTTCAGTGCAGCTAGATTGGGATCTATGCTTTGTTGAGAAGCTTGTAAAAATCTTGACTAAGGTTGTGAGGAAGTTGAGATCCAAGGAGATTCCAGTGGTTAAGGTATAGTAGAGGCATCGTCTGGTCGAGGAAGCTACTTGGGAGATCACGAGTGAGATGCGGAACCAGTATCCACAACTATTTGAGGCATCAAGTACATTCTCTTCCCATTTATTTCCTGTCTTTACTTTACTTTCGGGGATGAAAGTCCTTTTAGTAGTTGATGTTGTAATGACCCTTATGGTAATTTATGATAAGTACATGACGTATTGCCTTCTAGAGCATTTCTATAGTTACCCCATGTCATTTATGATTTACTGGGACTGGTAGTTTGGATCCTTAGCGACTCGATTGAGAAATATCTCAAATTTCTTATTTTAGAGATTAAAACTAAATACTCATTGAAAAAATTCAACTTTCCTTCAAGACGAGCTTAGAATTAAATTCTAAAAGTTTCATCATCTTTGGAATACCAAACAAAGTCAAGATTTACTTTAATTTGTGTTTTGAATTTTCATTTGCAATTTATGCCAATTTATGAATTTTAATTAAGTTTAAAGAATAAAGTGGAGCTTTTGTTGTAAATTGGTGTTCGGAGGTTTGTATTATAATTTTGACATTTCCAGTATATCTGAAATGATGATTTTAGGTTAGTGGAGGTGTTGGTATAAATTTTGGACTTGGCGTTGCATTTTTGAGGTGTTGGTGGTTGAATTCTTGAATTTAGCCTAATTGTTTACTTGGTCAGCATTTATTCCAAATGACCTCTGATTTAAATTTCGTTGGTTTCATTGTGTCCGAAATGTGTTTTTCACTTAAAATATATATTTAATTTATCAAATTTGGACTCCATTCCAATTCTGAGGCCCCGATTGGAAATTTTAATAAATTTAAGTAGAAACTTGCAATTGGTGCATGTGAGGCCTTTATCGCCTCACGGTGGGTCCTCTGCGATCGCAATGAGCAACTTCTTCTTCTGTGTGATTTCTACCCTTTCCATGTGATCATGATGTGTAACCATAAAAATACATTGCTCGATTGCGAATCCTGTCACGCGACCGCGATCCTTGTTAGTATTACTCAGCTCGATCGCGATCTATAGTACGAGATCTCGATTACTACTGCACTTGGTAGTATATAATTTCTTGCATGACCCCAATTTCTTATTTCAGCAACTGTACTTTGTTTTAACCCGTTTGTGAGCAAAAATCTTCTTCCAAACCTCATTCCAAGGTTGAGCACATTCCCAACTTTTTTTCCTTCGACATCTACACAATTTAGTAAGTTTCTTCTTTGAATTATGTCTTGAAACTCTTCAATTTCTTAGTGTCCACCATTAATGGCTCCAAGTATTGAGATTGGAAAAGCCTTCCATAATTGATATATTATCGAGTAATTCTTCATTATTTGAATATACATTTCTCCTAGGATTATTATTACACCGTAATTCCTTCGTTAAATCCATTAAGATTGAATCTTTGACCCCGTTAGGCTCTAATTTGTTTGGGTTTTTTTAAGCCCTTCCCATACTAAAATTGTGCTCAATTTTTGAGCACGGTTCCAAATGACGTTGGTAACCCCATAAGAAAGTTTATTTTTCTCTCTGGAGAGTGGGCCTCGCAAGCCTGTTTTAGGCCCAATCTTGAACTTAGCATAAAATACACCGTTATACTTATATTAACATATAAAATACTTTGGTAAAATTTTCAGATCATTCGAAGATCATTTGATGTCAGTCGGAATAAGATTCGTGATGTCACAACGCTTTATCATCAGTCAATAGGTAGGCTCCATGGGGCTATTGCTGGGGTTATAACTTTAATAGTTGTATTGAATAACATCCGTGGGTTGGGTAGATAGGTAGATATAGTGACCCTGTACCATTTTTTCATCCATTCCATGTTGATAATTTTATATTGGCATCTGAATTATATGGTTTTGGGACTTAAAATTTGACTAGAACTACCTGTGCAAGGCATAGGATGTTGATATTACATAATCATATGTTATATATATACTTGTTGATGTGTTTTGCATTCATGACACAAGAGGTTAGGCCTATGGCTTCGATAAGAGTTCAATGGGGCTGGGTTAGTATCACATCCTGAGTATTGAGCCATGATGGCTAGAGGATGATTTTGATAGCAAAGACGAATAATGACATAATGCAATAAATGGTAAAATTCAAATAAAAATATAAATAATAATCTTTCACTATTTTAGATTCGGCATTATATCGAGCATTCGATAATACTATTTTCACTTATTTTAGCCCAGGCATCATATCTTGAAACTAGGAAATATCATATTACTAATAAATATTGGGACTTGAGATCAACTCCGTTCGACAGTGAGTACAACTGCTGGGACTTGAGTCCTTCATCGTACAGCAGTGAGTACAACTTTTTGACACACATGGTACTACTGGTTATGGACATTATGGATTCTCTATCTTATGCGGATATTAGTGATACAGTATATATAAATAGTCGTTGAATGCCTTGACTTTTCGAGCAGGGCTTGACGATACTATTGTTATGAGGCATGAGATGCCAGACTTGAGATCTTTCCTAATGATGGCTTGATGATACTATTGATATGAGGCATGAGATGCTGGCTTGAGATCATGAGGCTCTCTAAATTTGGGATGTGAGGTTTGGATGACGTTACATCATGTGTTAGTTTACTTTTCCGCACTTGTTTTCTTCAGTGTACCCTTAGGTCATTATGAGGGGTCTATGAGTGAGCATGTTTCTGTGTACGTTACGCTTTATTTTGGGGGACTTGTAAGCATTTATTTTCTTTACTTTATTATTCCTATTACTGTTTAGTTTTTATGGTGTTTTAACTGCTACTTCATATTGTGTGGGATTTGTGCCTTGTACTATTGTAGAGCCTTACTCTGTCACTTGAGGTTACTGATATACCATCCATATTCTTCTCCTATCATCATTGATTCTTCTTTATTGTATTATTATTCACATATATTTTCAAAGATTCTGGGTACATCTTCCTTCATTGCCTGAGATGTTGTTATTTGATTAGCAAGCGATAATTGTCTACTTGCATTTGACCATTATTGAGTAGCTAGTTTTCCTTGTTGTGCTATTTGGTTCTATGACCCCTTTTATTGTACTCTTTCATTTACTATTTTATTATTGTTATCTGCTCAGTGAGACCTCAAAGCCTACTTGGTATGGGTTGCTTCGGCAGCTTGTACTCATACTACACTTGCACATGTACAAATCCGAGTATAGGTTCCCGACCGTGATCACAGTTAGTTTTCCGTGCATTTTATATTTCTTCAAAGATTTAGGATGAGCTTGGCATCCGTCTTTTACCTTCTTCTCTTTGAATTTGACAGCTATATTGGATCTCCATGTATTTTGGAGACATAGTTTTATTAGTTCTATTTGGATTTCTTATTTTTGTACTTAGTGGTTCGTTTGACACTGATATCAGGTTTTGGGTATTTTATTGATTCTTAAACTTCCCCATTTTATTTACCTTCTGATTATTATCGCTCTGTGCTTTCCGCAATTAATGTAGGAGCCTACCTCTTTGGCTTTGGACTACGGGGTTTGATTCTCCTAGTGGCGGTATAGTAGGTGCCATCATTATCAATGAAATTGGGTATGACAATATTGCTCTTACATGATCATATATTGATATATACTTGTAGATATGTTGTGCATTCATGACACAATAGGTTGGGCCTTTGGCTCCTACTAGAGTGCATTGTGGTTGGCCAGTATCACCACTTGCTTTTTGAGCCGCAAAGGCTAAAGACTGATTTTGAGAACAATGGTAAATAACGATATAAGTTGAGGAAGTAGAATATTTAATTATAATATAAGTAAATGGCCTTTTAACTATTTTAGTTTTGACATGATATCGAGCACCTGGTAATATTATTTGTACTTGTTATTTATAAGTTGAGGAAGTAGAATATTTAATTATAATATAAGTAAATGGCCTTTTAACTATTTTAGTTTTGACATGATAT
>JBDJHY010758504.1:0-15492 GCA_039654485.1 Withania somnifera | reverse complement strand
TGAGGGCTTGACAATCCGGCTCGCAAGAGCCACTATATTAATTGTATGATCGCGTACACTTGCGTGTGCTTTTGGATGCAACAGTCCTTAATTGGGCAAAGAAAATATATGGAAAAAGTGGAAAAAATTTCATGAGTAAAAAATGGAGAATTAAACATGCTATACACGTGGAAATTGGTGCTAAATAATCCACAACAATAAACACTCTACAAATAACTCCACTATGCAAAATAAAAAAGGAATCTACTAAGTACAATTTTAAAGGAACTAAAATACCATTAAAGCTCCACTTGAGCTATGTATGAAGAAGACATAAGAAAGAAGATAAAGCTTATCTAAAATGAGGAGGTAGACTAAGAATCTTCCCCACGAAGTCCCCACAACAACACCCAAGACTAAGAGTGATTTCAGCTAAAGAATAAGCAAGAACACCAATGAAGAAATGAGAAATATGACCGAAATTTTGATGTCATGCAGTTTTATAACTGACCGTGATCTATGGCAGTATGGTGATCTAACACGATCGCTCCAAATGTCCAAGTCATGAAATAGTGTGATCACGCTAAATCCTTGAAATCCCATAACAATGTAATCACATCACCTTATCGCGATCATGCTAAAGGAGGAAAAACACGATTTACCATTATCGCGATCACGCTAAAGGAGGAAAAACACGCTAAAGAATTTTTGCAATAATGCATTTTCTAATAGGGGATTGGAGTTGAAATGGAGTACAACAACAATAAACAAAATATGCATCTTTCTTGAAAAGTACATTCCAAAATCAATGTAATCAACGAAACAACCATCGGAGGTCATTTGAGAAAAAAGGGCCCCCAAACTAAAACTAACCAAAAGAGACAAATTTTTAAGTTCCCTCAACGCAAAAAAAAAGGAGCCCTCACACCTCCAGAAGAGAAATAATGACTCAACTAGCCCTTAATCAACATTCTCAAGTTAATGAAAGTATTAGAATTACGATCTGATGCTCCGATCACAAATAGCCCACCCAGGGTCTAAAATATTTTGTTTAACCGAGTTTTAACAAAATATCTCAAACTCACAACGAATACCCCTGGACATGAACCTAAGTCTAACTAGACCAAAATTGACATTCTAGAGCTAAAACAACTATCAAAATCTGATTCCAAGCGTGTTTACCAAGAATTCACACTCCAGTTCCTTAATTTTAAGGTTAAGACATTAAAATAGGGAAACTAAGATAAATGCTACTGCTAGGGAACCAAATAACTGGTCTAAACAAGTTATAAATAGCTTGGGTCAGCTAACAGAAGGCTATATACATCAAAGAAACTGAAAGGTAAGTAAATGACCAAATGGGTCATTGTAGCACCCACCAGTAAATAGGACTTTAGTCCTCGACATTCAAAGAATGAGTAGTACTTGAAGGGTCGAATAGATATGGATACTATACCTGTATATCACGCTCTATATTCCAGGTAGCCTCTTTGACTGGTCAATGTGCCTAATGAACCTTCACCATCGAAATATCTCTTAATATAAGCTTCCTTATATCCCTAGCTATAATGGCCTTCGACTCTTAAATATAAGTCAAACTGTCATCAATCAGCACCGACTCTCAGCTAATCACATGGGATGGGTCAGCATATAATGGTAAAGCATCGATACATGAAATACTTGACGAATTGCTTCAACTATTGAGGTAAGGAAATCCTTTGGAAAACATCTCCAACCTTTTGTGTGATTTCATAAGGCCAAATATACCTGGAGCTAAGCTTACCTCACCTACCAAACCTCATAACACCCTTCATGGGCGACACCTTGAGGAAACCATACGACTAGTATTCAACTCAAGGGATGAAGTCTATGATCAATATATGACTTCAACCTGCTCTGTGTTATCCGAAGCCTATCCTTAATAACTCTAACTCGTTCCATAGTATCACAAAGCAGATAGAAACTCTGGGATAAAACCTCTCCGCCACATAACCAAGCAACATGCGATCTGCAATGCCTACCATACAAGGCAACAAAAGGCACTATTTGAATGTTGGAATGATAATTGTTATTATAAGAGAACTCTGCTATGGCCAAATGCCTATGCTAGGTTCCACAAAAATCAAAAGCACACACCTGTAACATATCCTGATGTACCTGATTAGTCCTCTCGGACTGCCCATCAGTCTGTGGGTGATTATTGTACTTAGGGAAACCTCAATACTTATCCCTCTCTGAACCAAACTCTAAAAATGTGAGGTAAATTTCGTGCCTCAATCATATATAATAGAAACTAGCACCTAAATAAAGTATAACGACCTTATGAATATACAATTAAGCTAACCCAAGGAAACTACAAATCTCTATGATAGTAGTAGGTCAAGACCAATTACATACTATGGCCACCTTGGCTAGATCAACACTAATACCAACACCTGATGCCACATGGACAAAAAAGAAAACAGATCAAGATAAAACTCACTCTTTGAGAACTTAGCATAGAGCCACTTAGTCCTCAAAGTCTGTAAAACTACCCTAAGGTGCTCCTAGTGCTATCCTTGAATTTTTGAGTAAACTGGTATGTCATCGATGAAGAAGATCATAAAAGCGTTTAAATAGGGCCTGAATACACAAGTTATAAAATCTATAAAGGCTGCAGGGCATTAGTCACCCCAAATGATATCACCAAAGGATCATAATGCCATACCTCATCTGAAAAGTTATCTTCCGGACATCCTAATCGAGAATCAATAATTGATGGTAGCTAGATCTTAAATAAATCTTAGAGAACACTGTGCCACCCTATAGCTGGTCAAAAAAATCATCAATATGCGGTAGGGGATACTTATTCTTAACAGTCACCTAGTTTAGAAACCTATAATCAATACACATCCACCGAGACCCATCATTTTTATTCCCAAACAACATGGGGGCACCTGATGATGACACACTATTATGGATAAAACCTACTCAAGAAAATACTGCAGCTGAACATTCAACTCTAAAAGTTTTTCTGGGGCCATACGGTAAGGGGCGAAAAATGGTCTTGAAGACCATTTTGACCTTAATAGAAAAATCAATAACATTCTTGGATCAGAGGCCAGGTAAATCAATAGGAAACACCTCCACAAATTCATTAACTATTAGAACAGACTCAACGGAGGGAGAATCAATGCTAATATCTCTAATATGGGCCAGATAGGCATGTTAACCTTGAGTAACGAGTCTACAAGCCTGACAATAATAAATATCTCAAACCAATGAATAACTAGCAGGACCACTCCATACTACTAGGGGTATACCAAAGCACAGAAAAGGTCACAGTCTTGGAATAGCAATAAAAGACCGCATGATAAGGAGATAACTTGTCCTTTCCCAAGATAAAATAAAAATATAACATATCCAACTCACAAAAATTAGGCCGAGTTTTTTAACCCTGAATATTCAAAAGACACAACCTATATATCCACCACTAGGGCAACACCCACGAGGTAGAAACACTCACGAGGTCATGTAATAGCTCACTAGAAACACCTAACCGAGTGGAAAAATAATAAGATAAATAAGATAATATGGACCAAAGATCGAATAAAATTAGGGATGAGTGCTAGCCAAGAAACAACTTACTAGTGAAAACTGCATTTAAGGCCTCAGCCTCGGCCCTATTCAAAATAAAATAAAACTGGCGACGCCGTCCACTTATATCGGGGCTAAAGTTGCCTTTCTTCTTGAACCTTATCCTGTCCTACATGGGAGGTACCCGTAAGAAAAATCAATCATGCATATGGAACTTCAGGGCATGACGAATATAATCTAAATAACTCTTTTATCTACTCTAGGCAGCCTGAAGTCTAGCCTGAATCAGCCGAACTATGTCAAAAGCATCCCGAAGTAAATCTGTAATCTACAATATGGATTCAAATGTATAAAACCAACCATTAGGCGAATGAAAACGTCTATCATACAAAGCCTCAATTGGAGCAATCTAAATACTTAAGTGGTAGTGTCACGATCTGATTTCTCGTATGATAAGGGCACTTACATTCCACCATAAGAGAACCACCCAACGAGTAGGAAGGAAAAATTAATAGGTAAATGCATAAAATTATAGAATAAGAAAATATAGTACATACGGAAAATCTAGTACAATAAATGAAATCCCAAAATTCCATGTAATCTAGTACATGAGCCTCCAAGAAAATATATATAAAGTCTAAAGTGAAAATGTAATATCTATCCACGATGGTACAAATAATAGAAATGAAAAGACAGAAAGAGGTAAATGCAAGCTCCAGAAGGCATAAGTCATCGTCTACCCTAGATCAGATAATAAGCACTATCAGGAATCAACGCCGAACACTGTTAGTTGGACCTGCACAAAAAATATGAAGTGTAATTAGAGTACCATAAAAATAGCTACCAAGTAGGCTAAGCACACCGGGATCATATAAGAAATAAAAGCTATAAATTGTAGATAATGAAGAAAGGAGTCACAAAAATTAAAGAATACAACTATATGAGAGTAATGCTAGGTATAGATTGTGAACTAAACAAGGAGCAATTAATCAAGCTAGCTAACCACAGTAATGTAGAACTCAACCAAAGAGGGGAAGACATATTGGTGTCCTTGCAATAGATAATTAAATAAAGAGCATGAATAAGGGTGGTTTATCAACAATCTCAATAAAAAGGAGAAGAAAGAAAGCATAATAAAATGAATCACATATATGAAAAAACAACTACTAGTAAAGGCAATTCTAAGTACTACAAAGTAACATTCGTGATAAAATACATCAAGTAAAGAAATAGGTAAATAAAAGTAGTCACACTCACCTATTGGTATTCATTCGACAAGAAGGTAACGAAGGTGAAGAGAAGTGTGATAAGTAAGATAAACATGAAGCATAATAAAGTAACTACATACGCTCCTTCCACAAAAATTCCATAAGAATGGTAGGATGAAACTCATGGATGGAACCGTTCCAATATACCTACTACTCTACCATATACTCCTCAATGTCGTCTATCTATTTAGCTCGGGCTGATAGGGACCATGGTAGGAAAGAACCCCACATACTAGTGATGTTATTTATTGAAATAGGGATCAACTGTACCATGCATCACATGCAGATACACAACAAAAAAATCGAATCTAAAATAAGTCAAAAATTTAATATCCATTCCCATTCGCAACCAGGACTAAAATAAGGTAATCGTTGATACTCAAGACATCAACGTCATGTACTCAATATCAAGTTTTAGATCCTGGATTAAAATAGTAGTACTAGATGCTTAATCGACAATCGGGTCTTATTATAATTAAAAAACATGAAAAATAATTTAATATAGAAAAGAGTCTGCTTTAAAACAAATTTCGTATCAACATAGATGGTAATATTAAAATCTTTTGATCATATCAAAATATTTATTTTCAATTTAATTATAAATATCTCGAAGTAATGCAGCTCACCAATATATGAGAATGTCCCTTAAGGCCAATCAATGTCTAAAAATGGGCTCAACAAGGCCATGAAAGGTTCATAATCATTAATACTGGGATTTTGTAAATAAACATTACAAAAAGATGCATTAAATCTCTGTAACAAATAAATTCATGCCTGAATGATATGAGCACAATCACAGTCAAGGATCATCGAATGTCCTGTTGGCCCTGCAGAAGCTCGAAATCACTACAACAAGCATAACTAGAAAAATTGATGTCATAGACATTCCTAATAATCCCACCATACTGTGTTCTAGAGTCAGTGTAGAGCATTTAGAGCCATAGGGTTATCATGAAAAAAACACAACACCAATATGCAATAAAGAAATGACTAAAGAATTGGATAGGGTAAAGGTTACCGACCTAAAATTCACATTCCAAGGATGATGATTTACTATATAAGCCAAGTCAAAGATGGTAAGACATAGCCTACTTTTTCTATCAAAGACACCTAGCAAATACTATGTAGAAGATGCCCAAACTTCTCCAATTCTCAAAAATATACAAATGAGCTCGAACAATCACAAAACTAGAAAAACAATAATCTAAGCATTAATATGAGTCAAACAATACCCATATATTTATGAAAATAGCCTGAGGAAAAAGATGAGTCAAAATGAGCCTACGGGCCTTCTAACACACAACTCCAAACAAATGGTATAAAAATATTCTTAACAATATAGCAAACATAAACCCAAAATTTGGAGCCAAACCGAGCAACAAATAAGCTTGAATTGAAGAAATAAAGTGAAGAACCAACTTTAGAAACATGGTAAAATTTGAAGAAATTAAAATAGAAACTTACAAATAATTAATGCACAATCGAAAAAATCATGTTTCCTGCGTCACTCAATGGCTTATAAAAAGACCCAATGATTTTTATACTCAATAATAGTGTTTGGGAGTTAAAAGGTGAAGGAAAATGGATGAAATTCAGGTTTTGAACAAATTTATACTTTTAAGATTTGGCTCTTAGATCCCATTATGGGTACTTCTATCACGTGGAAGAGCATAATGACGGACCTCGATCGTATGAAGAGCTCTATGATTGGGAAGCAAAAACACTAGTCGATGCATGTGGTCAAAGCTTCACAACTACAAGCGGTGATTTCAATCGAGAAGGCCTGGAAGTCTACGTTAGGGGAACACAACCAAGGTTCCACGATTTTGATTACCACTTAATGCACCAACTGATGGTAGTTTTACCTAGAACTTTGGATTTTTATACAATAGTTTGGGAGACGTTCAAAACTCGATGAACATAAAAAAATATACAAATTTCATTGAAATGACATTTACACTTAATGGAGCAGATGAAGTCCCAATATGAGATTATTCGATAAAGCGTTGAATAAGATAATTCTCAGTTTAAATTACCTAAATTTCAACTAAGCACCCAAAATGAGTTACGCTATCTTGATGTATTGACCTGTTTAGTTATTTACTTGATTTTTGTTGTTTTCTTTGTTTAGAGCCTTTTGGTAGTTTCCCAAGTCATTTGTGACTATCGGGACCTATTGGTTAGTCTGATTCCTTAGAAGTTGGTTTCTCCGTTATCTTAGTTTACTAGTTTTGAAGTTTCAATTTTAAAAATGGAAAAACTTGAGAGTGAAATCTTAGGAAAACTTCTTGGAATTCAAATTTGATAATTTTGTTATCTCCGAAACTCCAAATTTCATCTAGTTGGACTATGATCTCGTACCCCGGGGAATTTGTTTTTAGTTTAAGCTAATTTGTGGAAATTTATTTCATTTGATGCTCAATTTTGAGACTGGGGGAGGGGGGTCTTTCAGTGATCGAAGCATCAGATCAGAATTTTAACTATTCCATCAACTCTATGATGGTATTTTTAATTTAGTTGAGTCATTTGTTCTCTTCCCGGGGAATCCGAGCTCATTTTGGGATTGCTTGTGGAAAGTTGGAAAATGGCCCTTTAAGATTTGCTTTGGTTTGCGGGTCACTTTTCTTTAACCTAAATAAGATGGTCGTTCTATTAACTTTGTTACATCTAGAATATGTTTTTCACTAAATATGCACTATGGTTTGTAAAGATTGGACCCCATTTCACTTCTGAGCCCCCTAATTGATTATTTGAGAACTGTTGTTTTACTAGTGCACCCTATTAGATTATTTGAAAACTATTATTTTTTGCTGCATTGTAGACTGATATATATGTTATTCATACCAATAAATTGGTATCTGCCAAGTGGTGGTCATTCTAGGGAATGCCTATAAATCGGTCATTTGAACTGATAAATCGGTACCCTCTGAGGTTGCCAATGTTCAGGAATGCTAATATATTGTTCATTCAGACTGATAAACTGATACCCTATGAGGTTTCCATTTTTCAGGGAATGCTAATAAATCAGTCATTTGGACCGATAATTTTGTATCCTTTGAGGTTGCTAGTGTTTAGGGAATGACAAAAAATTAATATCCCTATTTCTTTCTAGTGTTGCCAGTTCCCAGGGAATGTAGATTTATCGGGACTATTGGTAGATAAATTTTCATCTGAGCATATTTTAAGCCCCAACCAGCCTAAATTTCCTCATTTCCTCACCTAGTTATTTCCTCCCCCTCCTAAGTTCCAAACCCTCCCTAAGCCCAATCCAGTGCCCTTGTTAAGTTTTGTTGACCCTTTGCTTTGGTAACCATCCTTCTGTCATTTCCTCATTATGCGGTAAGTTTTCTTCCTCATTATTATTGGTTTAGAATCCCATGCCAGGTTTTCTATTATGGCCTTTAGTCATTCTAAATTATGTTTCTAGCTAGATGCATTGTGTTTTGAGCTAGGTGAGCCATTTTATAGCATAATTAATCACTCTATGGGTACATATTTGCTCATTTATCGATTTGATCACCTTGTACATGCTTTTCCTTAGATGTACCAATGTTTTTTAGCCAATTGAGGACCTTCCAGTAGTCTAATTGAGCTCAAAATCGAACCATAATTTCCTTGAGATCACGATATTGTGATAGTATTATTGCTTTAATTTTCTGGGCTTCGGGCCCATAGGCCTATTTTAGGCTATTTTATGACCGTATTTTTGAATTCCAATATGGGTTTTATTTTTCATTTTTAATCTATAGAATGATAATTTTGTAGTTTCGGACAGTTTTGGTTGCATTCAGAGCTTCAGGCCTATGGTGTGCACACTTCAAGAATTTCTCGCCAGTACCTATGTAGGATAGGTTTATTTACATTAATTATATACAAGGCTATCAAGTTTTTCTTGTTGATGTGGACAACTGTGTGGGTTGTGTTTTAAGTTGATCGCTTCATTCTAGTTAGCTTATGGTTATTTTAACAGATTTTGGGGGCTTGTGAAAGGGCATGGAGGGTAAGGGATCATATGTCCATATCCATGCCTCATCGTGTAGAGCTATAGACATTGTGGATTATTCAATTTGTCATGCAATGAATGTTGAAGGTTTAGCTGTTATCTTGTGGCCTTTGGCAGATCTTAATCTCCTATGATTTTCATTCCATTATTGATAATTATTGTTACTGCTGCTCTGTGATTAGGCATTGTTATATTATTTGATTTGGATGAGCGACTGGTGATGGTAAGTCTTAGACCCATCATTCAATTTAGAGATGCAATCCTCTAGGGCGTAGACCTTGGGTATGGCATAGATGAGGTACAAACCTTCAAGACAGGTAATGGTGGGGGTACCTACCCTACACCTGAGTTTTAGGTGCGGTCCACTGTGGCATAGACCATTAGTATTCCATATGAAGAATATAGAACCTTGAGTTTCGCATTGATAGGTCTTAGACCCTACACTTGATTGAGGCATGTTGCTCTGGGGCATAGACCCTAAGATTGGTAATGGTAGGGGAATGTATCACTGAGATTTGATACCTAATAATAGGGAGCCCCATGGTACAATATTACCTTATTCAAATTTACTTTCCTTCACCCCCTTGTATTAAGTTCATATTTTTTGTGCTCAACGGGCTTAAGGGGCGAGTTATAGTGGTTTTTTTTATGTTGTTTGTTCCTACCAGCAGTATAGGACACTAGGTAGGTTTTTGTGTGGTTATATTATTTTCCATACTTAGATGTATTTTACCTTTCAATTCTTTATTCTTGGTATCTGTGTGTATATATATATGTTTTCTTTATCTTTGTCTAGCTAGAGCACATGTATGTTTCCTTTCTTTCAAATTTGGGTTTTCGAATAATGGTATCTGCTCTTACATGTCTACCATGGTTTTGTTTCATGTCGACTTGTTACTTACACTATGTTGATGGAATTGAACTCTGACACCTTTATCTTTCTGGATTATTTGTCAGTTCTACTACTTTCTTAATATCTTTGGCCTTTTTTACTTCCTTTCCTCTATTATTTGTACTTTTTTTTAGCCCGGTAGGCCTATGATTCCTACTGAGTAACTTGTTTGGTACTCATGTTGCACTTTTGTACCGTTTTCATGGAATAGATACCTGTAGGGATTATTGGAGAATAAAAAATCATGAGACGTAGATACATTTGGTTGTGCAAATTACGATGAGCTTTTCCATTCGAGCTGACCTTAGTCTTTTTGATTCTAGGCCTACCTTATTTTTTTCTGTGATAGGCGCTTGTGTAGTTTCACTTTTGTTGGAATAGCTTTGTATATATTTCATTTTTTGGATACTCTAATTAGTAGCTCCATGTGCCATTGACACCAGGTTTTGTTATTTGGATTATATATGTATTTTTTTATTACGCTTTTACATATATCTACTTAGGCTATTCCATATGATGGATGATTCAAATGTATATAGTCTATGATGCATAGCTCTAGACAGTAGGGTTAGGCATGTAGTGCATTGATATTCATACAATTTCTGAGAACTTACTTTGTCTTCGCTCTTTCGCATATGTTCCGTAAACGAGGATCTTCCAAAGATTGGACCCTCCCTACAAATCTATGTGGGATAAGGGAAGATGCTCCACTGGTCCTTATATCCACAACTATTCCACAACAGTAGGCACCTCCTGCAACACTGCCACAGCTAGTACAACCACCACCTACCGTATTCGGATACCTAATATGACAAATACTATAGATGTTAAACGGTATATTGTCAAATAGGTCACACTCATCTGCTCAGGGAGTCGTACAAAGTCCACTGGCTTATCAGTGTTTGCAGCCCCAATAACACAACTATCAAAACCACCGATTGCATAATTTAAGGCTACTACCATTACTTCTACACCAGCACCTGCTCTTACTTTACCCACATTTAAGGTGAAGAAGACACTGGAAAATTTTCTACGGATCGCCATTGCCAGGTTCTCGGGGACGTAGGAGCAGGAACCTCACAAGTTCATTATGATATGTAAGGAGTGCATATGGTATTGGAGCTATTGGACTCGTATGGGGTAGATTTTCCATCCTATCTGCTTGAAGGTTCTGCCAGTTAGTTGGCGGGTATTTCAAGATCGCAGACCATCAGGGTCAGTCCTACTTATATGGGGGTAGTTCATAGAGTCTTTTATAGCGCAGTACATTCCTAAGAGTGTCAGTGAGGAGTTGCAGGCATAGTTTGAGGGTTTGCATCAAGTTTTCATGATGGTTTTTGAGTACGAGGACACTTTATTGACCTTTCTAGACATATTGGTAACCTATTATTTACATAGGACGAGTGGATTTTTCGCTTTTCTTTTGGACTGAGATTGAATTTATGTGGTCAGGTTGAGTTACTACTAGTGCTTCAGAAGTCATTTCGTGATATTGCAGACTATGCCTGCAACATTGAAGCTTTAGCTCGCCAGTCCCAATGTGTGAGCGAGAAGCGGCAGTGCCATCAGGGTAGTTTTTCAAGGTATATATTAAGGGTTTGTAATATTTGCTAGAGGTCCTAGTCTAGCCAAATGTATTCATCCTCGCATCAGGCCTACAATAGTGGGTTGAGAAGCTAGACTGGTAGGGGCCTAGTTTAAGGTTCATATGACCATGAATAAGGATCCCCCAGTGATACTTTTTATGAGTTTGGGGAGCGGGGTCATTATGACAAAGACTTCCCCACGATCTCTAGAGATCGATTAGTGAATGGGTGTTTTGAGTTCGGAGACTAGGGCCACTAGTTATCCCCCTATCATGTAATCCTTGATTGTTATACCAATACCCCGACCTTGTCTGTGCTTGGTGTATCCTCTTTAGTGTTGCGCAGTCCCACTATTCATTCCTTGGTTTGGGTTATTTCCTATTGTCGGACCCGTATACTTGTTGCTCGAGGTTTCTATACTTATTTGGCCCATGTTAGAGATGTCATTACTAAGTCCCTTCCCTTGGGTCCATGATGGTTGTTAGAGAGTTTGTCGATGTTTTTCCTTCTAACTTCCTTGCATCCCAATAGAGCATAATATAAATATATTTATCAAGGTTGAGCCAGGCACCATATGTATTTCAATTCCTCTGTATCATGTGGGCCCAGATGAGCTTAATGAGTTGAGTGTTCAATGGAAATATTTTCTTGATAGGGGTTTCATCCGTTCAAGTGTGTCATCGTGAGCTGCCCCCATGTTGTTTGTGAAGAAAAAAAGTTGGCTGTTTACGGATGTGAATCAGTCATAGAAAGTTGAGCAGGTAACTATTAATAATCTACATCCCCTGCCACGTGTTGGTTATTAGTTTGATCAGCTTCAGGGAGCGACGATGTTCTCAAAAATTGATTTGAGGTCTGGTTACCACTAGTCTAGGATTCGGGCTGAGGATGTCAAAACAAAGGCTTTTTGAATTAGATGTGGGAATTATGAGTTGTTAGTGAGGTTTTTTGGTCTTTCTAATGCCCCTAAAGCCTTGATGGACTTAATGACTTGCATATTCTGGCCTGATTTGGAATCCTTCGTGATTATTTTCATATATATTATATTTATTTAATCAAGGAGTCAAGTCGATCACAAGGATAACTTAAGAGTTGTGTTGGACAATTTAAGGACTCATTGACTCTATGCTAAGTTCTCAAAGTGTGAGTTTATGCTAGACTCCATCTCTTTTCTATGACATGTTGTGTAAGGTACCAGTGTTAGTGTCGATCCAGCTAAGATAGCTACATTTTATGATCTACCTCGACCCACTTCCATCATAGATATTCACATTTTCCTAGGGTTGGATTGGCATTATCATTGTTTTGTTCACTACTTCTCCTTTATTGTAGCCTTGTTGAGTAGATTAACATAGAAGGATGCATTCTTCCAGTCCTTTCTAAGGCGGAAGGAGTTACTAACTACCGCTGTAGTTCTTGTATTAACAGTAGAGGGTCATCTGTTTATAATATATTGTGATGCTTCAGGTGTTGGATTGGGTTGCTTTATGATACAGCAAGACCATGTTATACCTTATGCGTTGAGGCAGCTAAATGATCACGACTGAAACTACCGCACCTATGACTTGGAGTTGGTGGTGGTAGATTTTGCACTTAATGTGTAGAGGCACTACCTGTATTGGGTCTATTGAAAGATTTTCATAGATCACCATAGCTTGTAGTACATATTGATTCAAAAGGAGCATACCTTGAAGCAGCAGAGATGGGTTGACCTCCATAAGGACTACAATTTAAGTATTCTCCACCATATGGAAAGGCTAATGTAGTTGCTGATGCCTTGAGTCCAAAAGGTAGTGAGTCTGGATAGCATAGCTGTAGTGTCTATTTTTGAGAGGTTATTTTCTTGAGACATTCAGTTCTTGTCTATCCTTATTGTTATATTTGATCCTACAGTGCTAGAGCGTATTATTTTCCAAATTGAGTCTAGATCATCTTTATTTGACCAGATTCGACAGTGCCAGTACAAGGACCCATTCTTAGTTTGTTTGACAGAAAGGGTTCTATTAGGTGATTTTATTTGGGATTTGATATAAAATTTATTGTGTGAGGCTCACTACTCCAGGTATTCAATTCACCTAGGTATTGCAAGGATATACCGCGATTTGAGGCAACATTACTGGTGGCAGGGAATGGAGTTTAATAGTGTCCTTCATGTCTTGGTTTTTTAACTACAAGCAGGTGGAGTTCGAGCACCGTGAGACCTAGTGGTGAGATATAGAGGCTCCTTATCCCTGAGTTCAAATGGAAGCATATTACTATAGAATTTTTTACAGTCCTTTTTATAACTTCTAAGGGTTATGATTACATTTAGGTCATCATGGATCAATTGACAAAATCAGCTCATTTCTTTCCAACACATTTGACTAGTGATGCGGTGAGATTTGTGGAGTTGTATGTCCCCGAGGTGGTTAGTCTTCATGGCGTACCAGTGTCTATCATATCTAATCAGGGCATTTAGTTAAGAACATATTTTTGGTTGATTCATAGAGAATTGGGTATTGATGTTTAACTGAGTACCACTTTCCATCTGCAGACTAATGGGAAATCGAGAGGACCATTCAGGTCCTTCTAGACTTATTGTTGGCATGTGTTTTTGACTTTATATGTAGTTGGTATAGACACTTGGTGTTGGAAGAGTTCTTGTATAATAAAATCTACCACTCCAGTATTCATATTGCGCCATATGAGGCTTTGTATGACATGCTTTGTAGATCACCCACTGGTTGGTTTTGTGGCAGCAAGGATCGACTCCAGAGTTCTAATTGTCTCTATGATACGACAGACCTGGTCAAACTTAATCAGGATAGACTCTGGACATCACAGAGTAGGAAGAAGTCTTACACGGATCATAGGCTTTGGCCCCTTGAGTTCATTGTTTGTGACTAGTCTTCGTTCAGGCATCTCCCATGAAGGGAATTATGAGGTTTGGTAGAAGGGGAGAGCTTAGCCCCTGATATATTTGGCAATTTAAGATCTTACAGAGAGTTGGAGTGGCTGCCTATGAACTTTCTTTACCGGCAGAGTTAGCTATAGTTCATTTGGTTTCAACTACCAATGATTTATCATTATCTATCGGACCCATCCCATATGAGAGTCTATGAAAATTGATGACACCCTAACTTATATTGAGGAGCTTAAGGCTATTATAGACAGGGACATGAGACAAATTAGTTCTAGGGAGATTCCAGTAGGGAAGGTTACTTGGGAACATAATCTATTCGAGGTGGCTACTTGGGAGACAACGTGTGATATGCGCATCCAATATCCACACCTGTTAGACCATTCATGTACTACTCTTTCCTTGACTTCTGAAGACAAAAATATTATTTAGTGGTGGATGTTTTATGACCCTTTTTGTCATATACTTGCTTTTTTCCTTTCTCTGTGTTTAGAGCTATCTAGTAGTCGTCCCAAGTCATTTATGCCTTCCTGGGACCAGTAGTTCGGTGCCTTGGAAAATCATTTTCCATTTGTCTCATTTTCCCAAGATCTTTTAGTTGTAGAATGCCTACTTTAGTCTAGGAGGACCATGAGCTTGTATCTTGGGGCTTTTGTTTTGAGTTTGAGACAAAAAGGGGAAATTTAGTTCAACTAAAGCTCATTTTGGAGGTTGGGTTGTATTTAGATGATCGAAACTCCGATGATCCATTCAGCTCTGTAATGGTTTTTAGGGCTATTTAAATCATTTGTTTTCTTCTTGAGTTGTCCAGGCTAGTTTTATGTAGGTTTGTGGAAAGTCCTTAGTTTATCTCCTTTTGATCCTTTTGAGTTTAGGGTCATTTTCACATAAATGTCCTTAGTTGGTCGTTTCATCAATTTTGTTAAGTCTGGTGTGTTTTCCACCCGAAATGCGCTTTTGGTTTGATAAAATTCAAGGATGCTTGTTTTAGACCCCTCAGAGTTTTCCTAAATTACAAAGTGCAGTTGTAGGTCACAGACCGCATTAGCGAGCACTTGCCCATACCGGAGAGGTCACCCCTATGCTCAGGCAGCTGCCTGGGTGAGGTCACTTGCACCCAGGGGTGCCCTAACAGGGTTACCCCAGTGGCCTAAAGGGCGCCCCAGTGACCCTACAGTATATAAATAGGGGTTTTCCCATTTCATTTTCTAGTAGTTGCATTGTTAATTTACTGCCTGGTTTTGGGTTTGTAAGATGGGTTTGGGATTTTTCAAGTCAAGGCGAGTTGT
>JBDJHY010758396.1:0-15492 GCA_039654485.1 Withania somnifera | reverse complement strand
AAAGTAAATAATGCCCATTCACACCCTCCTCGGTACAAGACATAATCAGGAGCAGACCCACGGAAGATGCCCTGTATACTAACCCAACCTACCCCAGTATACCCCTCCCCTGACAACACAATATACCCCAGGCATGGCATCCCAGGACAGAGGGTCCGTGGATGGATCCAACCCCTTGTACCAAAATCCTCGTACATATCAATTTGTTCTCTTAGTCATCAGAAATATATGAAAAAACCTCGGGATTAGCCCGTATATCATATCACAGTGGAAACTCAACCCTGCCAACAAGTAGGCAATGTCTAGAAATCATGGTGATAGTAAGAATAATCTCAATAATGTGAGAAAATATCTCTATCTGATTGTAAGCACAGTCGTGGAAAATATAAATATGTATAGGAAATCATATTTTGATTATTATTCTATCAAAAACAGCTACCATTTAGAACGTTTGATACATGCCCGTCATATAGAAATAATCAGTGGCTAGACTGGTTTATGGCTGCTAACTTGAATTTATAGGATGGCTACCAAATACTACTCATGAGGTATAACCTTTCCTAGACCAATTATGGTCCCGAGCCTCGAGTAATCATATCAAGATGTCATAACTGCCCAACGAGCACTCGTTAATTTCCACTTACACACCCATATAGGTGAAAACATGGAGCTATCATAGCTTAGTCGAATGTAACTTAATATCAGGCTTGTACCAGGCTAGGGCACAATATCATCATATACAGATGCTAACTACCTAGAAAAACCATATCCTTCTAAGTACAATATCATCATATAAGGGAACTAACTGTCCAGCATAGCCGTACCTGGCTAGGTACCATGTCATCATATAGGGCTGCTAACTACCCAACATAGCAGTATTCGGCTAGGGAAAACATACTCATATAGGGATGCTAACTATTAAGAAAAGCCTATCCGTTTATTTATGGCCCAGAGGGCGGCACCCACTCTAATCATACACAACATCTCAAGTAGATCACAAAATAATCAGCCTACCTAGATCGTCTCTAAATCCACAAACCTACATAACAGGATAGCAAGTAAGCTATAATCACTAGTCTAATTCCCCTCCAAAATTTACTATGGAACATAGTCAGCGTATAAATCATATGCACCAAAGGTGTTACTCCTCTCCTAACCATACTACGTTCCAGTCGATGGTGAATATGTGGGTAGAGTGATATAGCCCTAGGGTAAGTAATTAAGCTACAAGCCATCAAAGTAGGCC
This sequence comes from Withania somnifera, assembly GCA_039654485.1. NCBI lineage: Eukaryota > Viridiplantae > Streptophyta > Magnoliopsida > Solanales > Solanaceae > Withania > Withania somnifera. The sequence goes on along the minus strand of JBDJHY010758396.1, from coordinate 14,246 downwards.
ATAGGCCTAGAAAATAAGCATATCGGGGTCCGACTAGTAATCCAACCTTAATCTGACACTTTACAATGCATATACTACACTAATACCCAATTAAAAGAAACTAGACCATAACCTACATGGATTCTAGTGATGTCCTCGAGAAGCATGCCCAAATATCCAAAATTACATACTAAGCTTGAAATTGTACAATGCGATAGAAACATTACCCATGTGTCAAGACAAGTAAAACAAGTCCCATATTGCTATATAAATAGAGGGGTCAAAATTTAACCCAAAATTGGGTCTGTAAACCCTAGTAGCTGGAAAAAATGAAATATTTATACCAGCATCTAGAACACAGCTCATACAATATATAGTACAAAATACAGTTAAAACTAACGATAGGAACTGAAGATATAAGCCCAAAAAGTTTATGTAATAATGAAATAAAGAATTACATGGTAGAAATGCTAGAAGAACCACCACCATAGGATTGTATGAATTAGAAACACAAAACAACTCTGAGAACATTGATCAAGCTGCAAAGTTTAAGAGATTTTAGCGGAAAATTTAGAGAAAAATAAAGAATATTGTTGGAATCGGCCTTATATAGGCCCAAGCATGCCGCACTGTGATCGTTCCCATCCTAGCGCTATTGAGCCGAGGGCGATTCTTGGTAGTAAGGTGTGATCGCGTTGCCTTAGCACGATTGGCTTGAAGGGGAAATATGGATTTATGTGTGATTGCATTACTTAAGCACTGTTGCGCTAAGTGCTACATTTTGATTTTAATAAGATCTAAAAGAGGCATGGAATAGAAATAGAGTCCGATATCTAATTTATGGAATCTTTATATGGTCGATATTCTGGACTCAATGAGACCAACAAAAAGACAATTTAGGCTCATATAAGCCACGTACACCCTAAGAATCCATCAATACAAATAAATCAAACAATAACCCTACTAACGACTCAACCTGTCAATCCCAGCAAGTCACAAACAACTTGGGGCAGTTGTAGGAACTCTTACATACAAAAAAATCATGGGTATCATGGAAATGACCTCGATATATATTACAATATCCAGCATGAAAGAAACTTTCATTCACAAAAGTTAAGAAGGAAGGAATACCCAAAGTTGGAAAATCCAATAACACGAAAACGCACCTGATGATTTTCAACATCCTAATGACCTCCTCAACTGTATCAACTGCTAAACAAGCTCTGAAGGTAGGTCTATAATCTACCCCATGATCTGGTAAGGCCCCAATTGGGCCTAGAATTATCAGGTCCTTGGTACTAGACTCAAGAAACAAGGTCTCCAATATTCATGGCTCATTTGTCTACTCTGTGCTTTCTGAAGTCTGTGACTCACTTTATAGAACCTTGAATCAAATCAGAAGTCTGAGATTAAATCTCGATAATGATGTAACCACCAAGATGTAATCTTTAATCTGCAATGTATACCATACAAATCCTCGAATAGTACTATCTGGATGCTCGAATGATGACTGTTACTCTTGGAAAATCTTGGTAAAGACAAATACTGTCAACATAGCCCGAAGCATATCCTGGAGTACCTAAATAATCTACTTAGATTGCTCATCTATCTGTGAGCGAAAAGCTTTACTCAAGCTGTCATTGTACCCATATCACGCTGCACAGTCCTCTAGAACCATGAAGAAAACTACATACCCTATCTGATAAAATAGAGACTAACACCCATGCAGATAAAGAATCTCTTTAACATACAAGCCAAAAAATATCTCGACATCCTAAAAAGATAAACTCGGTAGAAACTAAGCGTATTTGGTCAATCAATAACCATAAATAATCATAACCCCAGGAAGTTTGAGGGAGTCCACAACACAATCCATGATAATCTACTCCCCATTCTACTCAGGAATAGTGTGTTGCGGTCTTATGCCACCTGGACTACGGTGCTCGAACCTCACCTGAAGGAAGTTCAAGCAATGGGAATAAACTCAGAACAACATCATATAAACACTAGAATGGGAATTGTTGTCATAAGAAGCTACGTCAAGGAAGAAAGTTAAACTCAACCATTACAAAATATCAAGGACACAAGATCATAATACATCTTTAGGTGTCTAAATAATCCGCGCATACTGGCTATTGGTGTATGTATGGAAGAACCAATACATACTGTCCTCAGCAAATCAATGAATGAATCGGTGTCACTGTATAAAATAATAAAAATTGGGACCACCCAAACATGAAGGTAACAAGATCCTCTACATATTTTCGCTAAATCTAGGTAAATGGAATGTCCGGTACAGTAGGCCTCACAAGGAATGACTGACTCAAATCGTCAACTCTGGGATAACAAAGACCAGTGCCTATCCATAACGTACTGTCAGAACTAAAGAAATCCGCAACAACATAAAGTAACATAAATGTCAACTGACCTTTACTACAAAGCCAACCCTACTCTTGGCTTGGAACTAAAACTACGATGATTATCTACACCTTGATCATAAAAATCAACCTATTAATCTTGAAATCTACTTGGAATCAACCTGAAAAGACATCTGAAACACAAGGAAGAGATCATCTTAAGGAACTTTGTCATACTACCGACACATTGATAGTAGCTTCAAGTTGCCATTGTATCATAACAACACAATGTAACAAACTAAGCCACCAAGTCATCAAAAAGATACATTTCCAAAAATAGTGATCATCACAAACCGAGAAAAGGAATAAACTCCAACTATTCACAACCTTCTTAGGTTAAGTGCCCCTAACTCAGAACCTGAATGCATCCAAGATTTCACAAAAGGAGCACAATCACAAAACTAGATCATAATCTAGCATAAACTAATCGCTAGTCCCCTTATGGAAAATCGCATAAAACCCAACCAAATATCCACTCACAAGGATCAAACTTACACGATCACATCAACTGACTAAGAATAGAGATGATTCACATATCTAGTGTATGAAATGCTCTGAAATACCACAACCTCTATCCACCACTAAAGGATGACTGTCACCTACTAGAATAGATACGTGCCTATAGCCCCAAAGACAGCCTATAAACAACCACAACCGAGGGAACCTAAGAGATAATATCCAACCCTATTTAAACTTTCCATGGATGAAGGATAAGGATAAAGCTCTGGCAATAAATCCATATCCAAAAAGAATAAACCAAAGGAGAGAGTCATTTACTCATAAAACTTCTCACTATGGTCCTTTATAGACGACCACTGAAGGTCACAAATAACGCGGCCTACAATCTAGAGCCACTGAATAACTCACAGTTAGGCAAGATTATTACAGGATAACAAGGCCTTTACCTTCAAGAATGAAGAATCCTCGTACACACAATGCTAATAAGCACTTTCGAAGGACTAATTGTCTTCCCTGAACCTAGGGTAAACTCAATCGTCAAGGGCCCAAGGATCCCTATCAAGCCACCAAGATACACCAGTCATAGATAAGGAAAAATCTCAATATAACGCTCCTATATGTAGGGGGAACACAATAACCTGTACATGCCTGATACAATCTCTAAGGACTCCTTCTAAAGAAGACTCAACTCTTCTACGCCACAACTTCTACTGGCTAAACTAGCCAAACAACTCAAATCCTCACTAAGATCCACCACTAAAATTTCCTCCTCATACACAGAAAACAAAGGGACCCTACAAACAACTTCCACCACCGGGAGTAGGACAAGGTGAGGGTGCTCAAATCTCATCTAGGATATAGTGAGGTCCACCTAAAAAGGGAACTCAGCCCCTGAACCAAAAACCACAGCCTGAGAAAGAATCAGAGGTACCTCTCTAGGCTAACAGATACGACTCAGTTTGAAAATAGAAATCACAACCCAGGTGACACCAAAGGCCACTTAATAGGGGCTACAACATCATAGTGAAACAAAAAAGGCCTAAAATTATCTACAATGCCACATCAACAAGGGTAAGGTCACATAAGCTACCACAGATAAAGCAAGAAACAAATAAGTTAGAATCATCGCTAAGTCAACATAAGCCAAATAGGTAGGGACTGAAATAAGACCGCATCGTAATTAGAGATCGAAGGCAGCTCTCTTGAATACCCTACCCATGACCACGAACCAAAGGACATAGAACCACTGGAAAACCCTACCAACCAGCCTAACTAATGCACCTATAACTACGACACTTCCTATCCAAATAACCAATCCCTCCACAGGCAAAACATAAACTACAAGGACTATCGCCCTTTTCAACTAACTGCTGAGGTGAGGATGTAAGCACTAACAACTGCATGGCCTCACACTGACCACACCCTCTGGCCCAGTGTCCTAGCTCACCATACTCATACAAGTCAGTCTTGCTATGACTGGGAGTAGCCAAAAATACTCAGTCAAATATAGCCCTACAAACCTAAAGATGTGCCCCCTAATGGATTGACTTCTTTTAGTACCTAGGCCTATGTCTGCCGACTGAAAAAAGATCTGAACCAACTAATTGGAATAGCCTAACTGAATCTTTTATTACAACTAAAATCACTATTTATCATATCATTCATTCACAAATTAGGAACCAATGGAATCATTCTGAGAACTTAGAGGAGGAGCTGGATGGGTCAAACCCAAAACATTGGCTACCCTACCTAGGCTACTATAAATAAAAAAAACCCCGGAAGAGGGAAATTTATGGCATCATATCCGAACCCACCACTTATCAAGAAACCCCAAAGGTGTTCATCCCCCAAATCATGAGATAGATCACAAACAACCACCCTCATCACTCATTAAACTTCACGACTACCTGCCTCATAGTTCTCACAAAAGCACCTTCAAGGGCCACCACCTGTTGGAAGAACTTCCCAATGTTATACCTTGCTACTACCAAGTGATTTGTCATCTTACGGAGAGGAAGCTAATTCTCTACAGAAAACCTACATCCTTTTATGTCTCATATCATACAATGTAGGGATATGTCTAGTCATACAGTCAAACTATGTTGCCTATCCCCAAGGTTTAATGACCCCTACTAGAACCCAATTAAACTTACCTTCAACCAAGGTTCTTCTCAAGACACCAACTTATTCTCTTAAATAAATTCTCGCACTCTGTAGAATCGGCATGATAGTAAACCCTGCTGGAGCTTGGTGACTCATAAACTCTGTATCTAATGATGTATACTTCTAATGCTTAATTTTTATTCTAAAATTTGAGAATGCACACGGATATCTTACTGGTGCCCACTGAGGGCCTCTACCTAGCTATTTGGAAGGATTAGAGTCGAATGAAGTGATAGGAAACTCGGTGACTATACAATGTATATAAGGAATCAGTAAGAAAGAGTCTTTCCTAAATAGTGCCCTGTAATCTCCCAAAGATAGGATACAAACAACTAGGTACTGATCTGCAGACTCTACCAAATACTTGCTCTTAAATCCTGAGACACCGGTGAACTAAGAGCTTGGATACCACCCTATCCCGATTCAAAAATCGAGTTGTGATTAAGTCTATATCTCACCTGTAGACAAGCATAACCTCGACCCTAAGCAAGTGGCGGTGGGCTACTACCAAGTACCCAAAAGAAAATGGAACAAAAAAGAAAAGAAGGAATAGAAATATTACTCAAAAGTACACAATTGAACATCACTACCCAAAACTTGGTATCGTGGATATAGATAATCTATATACAGGAAAGGTACAATACAACCCATAATGGGTAAAATACTACAAATAGCTATCCAGACTCCAAGTAGAACAACTATATAAATAGAAGGAAGACCGACTGTCATAAACGCCAATTGCTCACTATATCTCTTGAATAGCATCAAGCCTGTATGCATGATTGTATCTGTCCTGATGACTCGAACTAATTCCTACATTAATAAAAGGATACAAAAGTGTAGCATAGGTACAACAAACAATGGGTACCAGTAGACATCATAGGTCGACTGGGAAAAACTAAGCATAAGCAAGGTAAAGATCAATTAAAAGTAACTAGGGCAGTAGCACATAATGTACGACTAGAAGAGCAACTATAGCAACAAATAATGACTAAAAAGTATGTGCAGTAATGACTAACAAGTATAAAGGAAAGCCACTAGAAAGGTATAACACATAGACTCAGGTGATAATAAAATCATGACCAAATGTGATACATACCTGGAGTGCCGATGCGACCAACATAAAGAAATACCAATAGAAAATGCATAACCATCAACAAGCTCAGCTAACAACAAATACAATAAGTGCATAAATAGTACCAATTAGAGATAGAAGAGAGCAACCAAAGTCTATTATAAACCAAACCCAGATGACACCCCATTCTACCGGTAGGTACACTCAGTCAACCAAGTAACTCAACAGGTACTCCCCCCTTAAGCCCTAAACATTATAGCCAAACACGAAAGGATGTAATGCATGAGGGTACTGAAAAGTAAATGGTGCCCATACCTATCCTCCCCTGTACAAGATAAGGTTAGGAGAGGACCCACAAAAGCTACATCGTATACTTACCCAACCTTCCCAGTATACCCCTACCCCAGACATGCAATATACCCCAGGCATGGCATCCCATGATGGAGGGTTCATGAAGGGATCCAATCCCACATACCAAAAACTCGTACAAATCAATCCGTGCCATAGTCATCAAAGCCCAAAGGCCAAACCTCAGCCTTGGCCTGTATATTATATCCTAGTGGAAACCTAACCCCACCATATAAGCAAGATTTAATCTCAATAAAACCTGACTTCCAACAAGTAGGCAATATCTAGAAATCACGTTGATAGTGAGAATAATCTCAATAATGTGAGAAAATAGCTCCATACTAGTAAGAACAGTCATGGAAAATATAAATATGTATAAGAAATCATTTTTAGATTATTATCGTCTCAAAACTAGTTACAATTTAAAACATTCAATGCATTCCTGTCACACAAAAACAATCAGTGTCTAGACTGGATAAGATGGCTACCAAACCCTAGTCACGAGGTGTATTATTTTCTAGGCTAACTATGGTCCTGAGCCTCAAGTAATTGTATCAAGATGTCATAACTTCCCAACGAGCACCCATTAAGGGCCAAGTAGACCCCCTTACAGGTGAAAACATGGTGCTATCATAACTCCCAGGATTGCGCTAGGCTAGGGCACAATATCATCACATAAGACTGCTAACTACCAAGCAAAACAATATCTTACTAGGTAAAATGTCATCACATAAGGGAACTAACTATCTAGTATATCCTCACCTGTCTAGGTACTATGTCATCATATAGGGCTACTAAATACCCAAGATAGACATATTCGTCTAGGGAAAATATTATCATATGGCTTCTAACTATCTAGAAAAGCCTCATTCGCCTATATATGTCTCATAGGAACACACATACCCTAATCATACTCAATATCTCACTTAAAGATAAAAATAATCAGCCTACCTACATCGGCTCTAAAGGCACCAACCCATATCAGGGGATAGCTACTAAGCTCCAATCACTAATATAATCCCCTCCCAACCTCACTATATTCAATAGTCAGTGTATAAATCATAAAAACCAAAGTTTTTACTCCTCCCTAACCACACTAGGTCATAAACTGTACGTTAAATTCCGAGTAGGGAGATGTAGACCCAAGGTAAATAGTTAAGCTACATTCTATCTAAGTAGGCCATCGGCCTAGAGAATAAGCATATGGGGTTTGACTGATAATCCCAACCTCAAGTTGGCAGTTTTACATGTATTTACTACACTAATACCCAATTTGAGAAAAGTAGACCGTAGCCTATCCGATTTCGGCAATATCCTCAAGAAGGGTGCGCAAATATCCAAAATCATATACGAAGCTTGAAATTATAAGAAGCTAGTAAAAATATAACCCACGTGTAAAGATGAGTAAAATAAGATCCATATTGATATATAAATAACGGGGTCAAAATCCAATCTTAAACGGGTTGTAAAACCCTAGTAGTTACAATATAAATAGTGGGGTCAAAATCCAAACTAAAAATGGGTCTATAAACCCTAGTAGCTTGGAAAAAGAAAATATTTATACCAGCACATAGAGTATGGCTCATACATAATATTGTAAAAAATAGGGATCAAACTAACGGTAGGAATCAAACATATAAGCCCGTAAAATTTATGTAATAATAAAGAAGAATTACTTAATAGAAATGCTCATAAAACCACCACCACATAATTCTATGTATTAGAAATATAAAATAACTTTCAAAAACATCAATCAAGATCTAAAGTATAAGAGATTTTAGTAAAAAATTTAGAGAAAAATAAAGAAAGCTGCTGGAACTTGGCTTTTATAGGCCCCGACAGATTGCATTGCGATCGCGCCCTCCCAGTGCAATTGAGCTGAGGGAGGTTCTGGGTGGTAAGGCATAATCTCACTGAAGGTGAAATCTGGATTTTGGCATGATCGTTTTACTTTAGAGTGGTTGTGCTAAGTGCTGGCACTTGGATATCAGAAAGATCTATAACAGGCACAAAATGGAAAGAGAGTCTGATTTTGAAAACCCATATATGAAATATTTTTGGGATTAATATTTTGAGCTTATTAGAACCAACAAAAAGATGATTCCTGCTCATATAATTCAAGTACACCCTATAGAAGCCATAGCTATAAAAAAATCAAATTATAAAACTACAGGGACCCAATCTATAGATCCTAGTAAGTCACAACCGACTTAGGCAGTTGTAGGAATGCTTTACATGCAAAAAAATTATGGGAATCATGGAAATGGCCCAGGGGCCATTAAAATATGATGCCCAACTAAAAAAAGAATATCAAAGAAATAAGATATAGTGGTATATCAATAACCTGATTGAAAATACAAAATGGAATTGATATCTATAATTAATAAATGAAATAATATATAACACGAAGGAAATCCCAAAGAATATCATAAAAAACTAGTACCAAAGACTAATATAATACAATGAGGGATTCAGATCCCAATAATTGCCAATAAACCTGAGGGTTATTACAAGTGTAAAAAAACTTGCCGACTAACCATAGAATATGAGAGTATAACCAAAAACAACAAATAAGAGTAGAAGTATATAGAATTATATGATATGATGTTAGTAAAAATCTCTTATGCTCCTCCTCTGAACCTAGAATCCTAAAAGGAAAGACCTATGGAAATTCGCAACCTATACACCTCTAGTCCTCTGTATACCCCTCCATGGATCGCTTCTAATCCCAGATAAGTCACTTTTAAATCATAATATCATACTGTAATCGAACCTCCATCATCTCTATCTCAATTGTATCAAGTATCAATAACCATGCCTAGCCACAACTAGCCTATAATCAATAGAATACTTAATGTCTATCTCTTAGTTGCAACCGAATCTAGAATCTATTTGAAATAGAGGATAAATCGATCTTTAACCTTTTATCATCGAAAACTAGTGAAAACCATCTTTTTACTCATTTTAATCTTATAATTATGAAAATAGTCCCACATGGCTATGTAAGGTTTCAAACTCAGTAAGGATCTTTGCCATAAAATAGTAGAAACCAATGCATAATTTTTTTATGATAAGTTCATGAACAACCACAATCAATAGATCAAACTCACTGTTATGGGCCGTACACAGGATCGTATCAATATGAAAACTATGAACCAACTATTTGATATTGAGGACTCATATACATTTCCTATAATCTACCATCTATGTTCAGAGATAACAAGACCATACAGGGTAGGGTAATCAATAATTATATCACAATACCAAAGAGAAAGAAAAAAAAATTACTTACAGAAGAGAACGGGGTCAAAGGTTCTAACCTAGGAACCCAACCCAAGGATAAGCTAAATACTACTATTATCTTGAATATAAATGCAGTCTAAGATAGATAAGCTACAACCTAACTGGTCTCCTCATAAAAAATCTCACAAATAAAAAAAAATAAATGTTAAATACTCCAAAAATACTCCAACAATCATGAAATAATTAGAATAATAATCTACACATCAAACAAATTAAATGATACCCATAAATCTATGATCCTAGCCGGGGTAAAATTTAAGTCAAATTGGGCCCGTGAACTAACTTCAAACAAAAGGTATCAATGAAGTCCTCTTATTTCCAGGAACTTATAGCCAAAATTAGGGTAAAACGGGGCTAAGAACAGGCCAGAATCAATGAATAAATTGAAGAACAAATTTGAAAAAATTTAGGAATAAAATTTAATGAAGCTAGAGTGAAATCTTACATATAATTGAAGAAAATATGATAATATGCAATCCCCAACATCACCCAATCTCACATGCAAACCCCCAAGATTTATCAATTGATGAAATTTGAGTTTTGAAGTCGAAAGATAGAGAAAATGGAAGAAAATTTGGGGCTATTAGTTTATATAGGTTGTTGGGGGTTGTATGATACGATTGCACAACTAAGGATTGGGATCATAAAGATTTTAAAGGAATACCATCACGATCTCATAAAAAAGGTCATGACCGTTAGGAAGGAACTGGAGAAATCATGGTAATGGAGAACAAAGAAGCAATAGGTTGGAATCGCATAGTAAATTTTTGCAAATTCATTTAAGGACCAAGAAAGGCAGAACAATTGCATGATGAAACATTACGATCATGATGAGTAAATGTATGCTACACCAAAACTATTGCAACAATAGTGAGACATCCAAAAATCAATATAAAAGAGAGGGATCGAAATGCGTTCATAACACAATAAATAGAAACCAAACATACTACCTGCATGGAAAGTAAATTCTAGAATCAACAATGTAGAAAAAATTCCTGTGATCATTTTAGAAAAATTGTTGACTAAAATCAACCCTTAGCCTAAATTTCCAAAATTCCAACCAAGAACTCAAAATGAGCCGACTAGTTTTGGACCAAACCAATAGCTCACCTAACCTAAATTTGACATTCTAGAGCTGATAGTGCAATAAAATTTTCAATTTGACACATCAATCATTAAAATTTGACCAAAATCAAACTTTCCAACTCCAAAGCACTAAAAAGATACCAAAAAAAATAAACTCACAACGAAGGCTTTAAGATAAAAACCAAAAGTTAATCCGGATTAAAATACCTGTTTTTAAGCTAACGAAATTGTCAAAATTTGTTTTGAGTTTATTTTCAAGGAGTTGTGTTTGTAGGCAATGATTTTAAAGGCTAAGGTTCTAAATAGCCAACCGACATAACAACCAATGAACGACTTGGGAATCGAATCATTGTTACTAAAAAAATCATAAATGACTTGGGGACACTATAGGAAAGCTCTAAGATGAAAAAAAAGAGATAAAATAAAAAATAAATAGAAGGATCATTCAAATATACATTCATTGATCGAGAATACATTAAGCCAACTATTACCTAAATGGTAAATTTTGGGTGTTTGTAGAAAAAAACATTTCTATGGAGGTTGTTGCTGATATTGAACAATATATAACTCAAACATTAACTTTCAAGATTTAGGAAAAGTACTTATTTCTACTGTGGTTTATAGTAATTATAATGCTCTTGAGAGATTGAATCTGTGGGAGTGACATATACACTCTTAGTTACAACTTGATATATGGTGGGTTGTTGGGGAGAGATTTCAATGTTATTGTGAATGAAGAAAAATGATTGGTGGTCTTCCTGTGTATCCTAATGAGTATGAAGACTTTGTATTTTGTATCAACTCATGTGACCTTACCGACATCAATTTCAAAGGTATTCCTTTTACATGGTTGAATGGTAGGGCTGATGGTGATTGTATGTTGAAAAGATTGGATAGCCTAATGATCGATGCAACATTTCTAAGGCTTTTTGGTCATGCTGAAATGGAGAACTTGGATAGAAATAGGTTGGAACATTCCATATATTACTGTATTTTAGAGGTCATACCTCTATCTACAAAAGGCCTTTTAAATATCTAAAGTTTATGATTGAGCAAGAGGATTTCAAAGAGGTGGTCATAAATAATTGGATTTTAGGTGAATTAGAAAGTTTATTGATCTTAAGAAAAAAATGAAGAAGACTAAGACAACTTGTTCTATGTGGAGTAGAGAAATATTTCGAGATATTTTGAAGCAACTCTATTAGGCAAGACATAGTCAGAATAAAGGAAGAGCATTTTGAAGAGCATACTTTTACTGAAAATAGAACAATGAGCACAAGCAAATCAAAATAGTGTTTTCACTTTGAAAAAGAATATTGAGGAAAAATTCTAGGATAGAATGGTTTATAGAAGGGGATAAAATCTGAGGATTCTTTCTTAGTTTGGTTAAGGGTAGAATGAGGAAATTATCTATTAATAGAATTCTCAAAAAGGATGGAACTGGGCAAAAAGTGATGTAAAAAGGGCAAAGGAAGTTGTTTCCTTTATCTGGATTAATTCATAGGTCATACAAGTGCTATGAATTATGCTTTCTTAATCATATTATTACTTTTGTTAGTGAAAGAGATAATATAGTCAAAAGTACTATTCAGCTGAAGTGGAAGTTAAAAGGGTTGTATTTGAGCTTAATGGAGATAGTGCTATTGGAACTGATGGGTTCAGTAGATATTTTACCGATGTTGCTGGGACATTATGTGTGGTGACATTGTGAAGGTGGTGAAAGATTTTTTTGAAGGCCACACACTCTCTAAATCCATCACGTAGACAAACTTGGTGTTGTTACCTAATAAGGAAGTGATATAATATTTCTTTGATTTGATACCTATCTTCTTGAATATTTTTGTGAATAAGGTCAAAGAGTATTGCACGATAGAAGATAAATATTTCTTCCAAGTCTTATCATAATAACCCTTACGATGACTTTTTGCATTTTCTTGCATCATAGAGCTTTCTTTAAAATTAGTGGTTTGGTTCATGGGTCGTTCATTTGATCATTATGTCCATTTTCCTATTTTAGAGCCTTTAATATTAAAATTATTGATTTTAGACAACATTCTATAAAAATAAACTCCAAATCGAATTCTAACACTTTCTTAGCTCTGAAACATGGATTTTTGTCTAGTTAGACTCTTGGTTCGAATCTGAAGTGTTTTATTTTTAATTTATGTGATTTTTGTGTGTTTTATATGCCTATAGTTCATAAAGTGGAGTTAGGTGGTCATTTTAAGATTAGAGCCTCGGTTGAAAATCGACTACACCATAAACTCTAGAATATTGATTTGAGGTAGGTGAGTCATTCATTTGGGCTTTGGGCCAATGGGGCTATTCGGAGTACCTTGTTAGAAAGTTGATTATTCTGGCATAGAGTTGACTTTGGCCAATATTTTATTGGAAACCAATGCCTACCCAATTTTATCTACCCACAAACCAAATAGTCTACCCATATTAAAATGGCATTCCCAACACAACGACATAGATAACCACAGACCAAATAGTCTACCCAATTTTATCTATGACGTCGAGTTTGGAATCCATTCCAAGCATCATTTTGAGGTTTTGGAATATATTGGTTTCAGTTGTTATCTGGTGCAGGTCACTTGGCCTTCCTGATCCCGGATTGGTCCATCGCAATCGCGAAGGGTCTTTTAGCTTATGCTTTGTGAATGTAATCGGTCCATTGATATAGCGAGCTACTAATCGGAATACTGACCCTATGATCCTTCTTCGTTATCGTGATGTACAATGTTGTGATCTCGAAGGGCATTTTTCTAGCTTTGTAAATTCTTAAAATGCAAAACGTTTAGCTTATTTTCTCTCCCTCTTCAAACTAAACACCATTGTTGAGCTTCAAAAATCCTTTGGTCTTTGCATGGTCTAGTGGGTGACTTGGAAACTTTTTTTTTTATTTTTCATCAACTATTGGTAAGCTTCCACTTTAATTTCTTCAACTTTCACCCAAATTTCTCCAAATTCTCAAAGTTGGTTCTTCACTTTATTTCATTTTTTAAAGATTTTTTATTGCTCATATTAGGTCTAAATTTATGGTATGCGTTTCCTATGATGTGTAGAACATTTTGATACCTTTTGTTTGGAATTTTGAGTCTACAGGTCTATAGGCCTGTTTGACCTATATTTTGACCTAGACTATTTTCATAGCTTTATGGGTATTATTTTACTTGTATTAATATATAGATTATTATTTTTCTAGTTTTAGGATCGTTCTAGCTCATGTGTGCATTTTTGGAGTTTCTGAGAAGTCTGGGCATCTTCTACCCAGAATTTTCCAAATTATCTTCGGAGGACAGGTAGGCTACGTCTTACAATCTTAGTCTGGCATTAGGGAAAATAATTGCAGTAGTAGACATCCTTGGGTTTGATATTCTAGGTTGGTACCCATGACCCTATCCACTTTTTTT
>JBDJHY010758287.1:13553-25749 GCA_039654485.1 Withania somnifera | reverse complement strand
AAAGACCTAAATCCTTTTATAACTTAACCAAGAGAGTCAATTAATTACAAGTCCCTGTGGGTACGATATTCGGCTCGTAAGAGCCACTATATTACTTGTACAATCGCGTACACTTGCGTGTGCATTTGGACTCAACAATTATGACACTAAGATGTGACATATTAAGATGATAAAGATTGGTACGTGGTTGGCAAATCTCCATGAAACCTGCCTCTTGGTTGTATTTGACTAAAGGACGGGTATAGGTTGGAGTAGGGTATAAGGGGTTTTCCTTCCATGGACCCTACCTATTGGGCCTATGGGTACTGAAGAAGGAGCATACCCAAGAATACTGCATTGTTGGTTTTGTGTTTACTTTACCACAGTTGTTTTCTGTATGAACTCTCAGGTAGTATGGGATGTTGGATGTGTGAGCATAGCTTATTTGTACACTTCTATTCTTATGGGGGCTTGATTGAAAGGGTCTTATGGTTTTGCTATTATATATGCTACTAGTGTTAATTGTCTTCATACCTGTCGAGCATCTTTACTTTTTATGTTATTTGTGCAAATTTGTATTTTTCTGATCCTTCACTTCTATGTCCTTGATTTACCAGTACACTGCCCATATCCATAGACCCATTTACTATCTATTTTGTCTTACTTTACTATTATTGTAAATGTACTACTACAACGATCCCAGCTATGTTCTTCTCTACAAACCTGAGTTGTTTTTCTATTATTAGCTAACGATCTTTGCCTCACTATCTGCTTCCTCTCTGTTTCTGTATAGCTAGCTTCCATGTTGTATTATTTTCTTCCATTACCTGTTTCTTTTTACATTCTTGTTATTACAATAGTTATTCTTGTTATGTGCCTAGTGGTCCCTCGAAGCATACTAGGTATTTGTTGCTTCAGTGCTTCATAGTCATGCTACACTTATGTCTTCCTGTGAAGACCCGAGTACTAGTACCCACCGTTGATTTTGTCGGCCATGCCTCGTTGTGGTTTGTGTTTGGAAATACAGGGTGAGATTCGGATGTCCAATATTTCCTACTTCTGATCAGCCTTTGTTTTTTCTTTTTTGTAATTTCGAGATATATCTTCTACCATATTTATTTCTATCTTGTACTATGTACAAATTTAGTGGCTTTATATATACTAATACCATGTCTTGGGAGGTTTGTTCACTACCTATAAATTATCTTGCTTCTTTATTTCATCTTTTTTCCGTTTACTTCCACTTATTGTGATTATGCGTATCCTTATTTTTTATAGTTGTCCATCACTTGCAGCTCTGGGCTATAGGGTTGGCTCCATCATGACTTGAGAAATGGAGTTGTGACACATATGAGCGCCCATACATCCTAGGGATGCAAAAAGGTAAAAATAAACTAATACAATCGCCAATACAATTAGATAGTGCAACCAGAAAAAAAAACCATGATAGAGCTATACAGAATGACATGTTATGATGCCACTAAAATCCCATATGCTTCTTATCACATATACCCAACCGGAAAGGACCCATAGAAGGACTTCACCCCTATACCTCTACTCCACCTTATACACCTTCACCATCGCTCACCCCCCCTGTATTGGCAAGGTCCATAGGGTACATCGACCACTTACGTTCATAGGGTACATCGACCACTTACTAACTCATTAATCTCATAACTAGATTATGAACCCCTTTCGGGTAAACCTCAAATTTATAAATATTAGTATCATTTCTTGACCTCATCCGAGTATAAAATTAGTATAAAACTAAATTTCTAGTGCTCAGTTGTAGCTGAGTCAAGTACTAGGTTAAAACTAGTGGTTAAGTCCATCTTTAACCTTTTATACTCAAAATCCATTTAGAACCATCAACTTGTATCCATTTTCAATCTTAAAACACCAAAAATGGGCTCATAAGGCCATATAAGGATTAAAAATCAATGATATCGGGTCTCGACCATAAAATAGTAAAAAACAATACATAAAAAATCAGTTTTGTAATGATGTTGTGACAATCATAACTAATAGATCACAATCATCCTGCCATCCTTGTGCATATTTGGATAATCTCGACAATAGCTAATAATCAGCTATCTGTGTTTGAGACTTATGAACATTCTCAAAATTACACCAACTATATACCAGTGTCAAATACATGGCCAACTGAATACCACAGATGGATAATCTATATAACTACACATTATCAAAGCGGAAGGCAAACAAATCAAAACAAATGAAGCAGACAGGGGTCAAAAGTATCAATCCTTAAAACCCAACACAAGGATATGCTAAATACTTTAATTATATCTAATATATACCAAAACTATGATTAGTAATCCGTATCCTACACGTCATCCGAAGATAAATCTCAAAAATATCGAGTATCAAATCAAATTTCACAAAAAAGTTCAAAACAAACACAAAAGTATTAAAATATTAATCTATTTATTAAAAGGAAGAAAATGATCTCCATATTCTTATTATTCTAGATGGATCTAAAATCCAAGACAAAATGGTCCTACGGTCCCCACAACTTGAACCCCAAACAAAAGATGTTAAGCGGTTCCCTCAATACAAGTAACACATACAAAAAATTTGAGCTAAAACAAAGTCAAGAATAAGCTAAAATGTTGGGGAAGTTTAAGAATTTACAGATGAAATTCAAGAAATTTAGAGTGAATTACCAATAATCAATGCAGAAATTATTATATGAAATCCACAACGTTTTTCAAGAACACATGTAAAACCCATGGAAAAATAGGGAGGAAATATTGATTTTGAAGTGAAAAAGATGGAAAACAGACTAAAAACTTAGGATTCCATCTTATATATTATAATGAAGTACATCGTAATCGCATTATAATCAAGTTTCAATTTTGTAGTAGAGTAACCAAAGGTATAACAATTACATCAGTGGTACTCACGATCATGAAGAACAATAGGACGGAGAATGACGATCACTTGAAGGACCTATGCGATTGCGTAGAACAGATTAGAGGTGAACCAATAGTTAGGTAGAAGCTAAATATTAACAAAGATCAAGAATTATACAAGGTATCAGGATAAGTTTGAAAATCGATGAATACAAATCAACTATACAACATGAATGGAGAAAATATTTTGGACTGAATGATGTAGAACAAATTCCAATTAGAGATTGTTTCAACTAAATATTTACCAAAGTATGAGGACAAAAAATGAGCTCAGATGGCTTGAGGCCAAAACTAATAGCTCAGCTAACCTAAACCCAATATTTCAAAGCTGATGGCGTAGTCACATCTTAAAATTGACTCTCTGATCATTAAAGTTTGTAGAAGTCAAACTTTTTATGTCCAAGAAAAAGAAAATAAAATCACACAGAAATACTTTGGACTCAAACCAAGAGTCTTCCTAGGCCCAAATTCATGTTTCATAGTTAAAAGAACTATTGAAATTAAATTTCTAGCCTGTTTTCATAGAATGTCGACTAAAATAAATAATTTATAAACTGAAGCCTCTAAAACAGGAAAATAGATATAAAATATAAAAAATCACATAGGAACAAAACCACTGGTCCCAACAAGTCATAAATGACTTGGGGCCATTACATGCAAGCTCTAATATGCAAAAAACCATCAACGTATGAAAGTGACCAGAAAGTTCATTACATTTGTAATCTTCAATTTATTTTTTATCATAAATTTACTTTAGTCAATATTAAATATTATAAAGATAATAGTATAATAATTATAGGAAGAAAGTAAAATTACTATATTGTCTATTGCTAAATATTTTAATGAAGGAAAAAGTTCAATCAACAATTTTAAGGGTCTTTACATTTTAAATATAATATATATAAAATTTTATAATTATGAAGTAGGGTGCTTAGGTTTATAGGGATAATTCTAAAATTTAACTCTTGGTTAGGAAGTTCATACTTTTAAAGTAGTATAGATATAGATTGATTGAAATAATTTATGCAATATTTAACATTAATTAATCATATATCCTTCCTTTATTTGTTAGAAATCTAATGATATGATAGTATAAAGAAAATTATACAATTTACATAAGTTTAATTTTAGTTTAGCAGCTCCATTGCATTATGAATTGAAGAGTTTTTTGAGTTTTTTATTAATAGTAAACGTTGCAAGTAGATTAGAATTTCCTAAATTTTCTGCCGACATTTTCCCTCTGTTTATTGTATGTTTTCCTTTTCCATTTATATTCTTCTTTTTTTTTTTTTTTGGTTCTTACTAGTATTCAATTGGATTTTTAAGGCATTTTTGGCAGGTGCATCCAAAAGCGATAAACTACTTTTTTTGTGTTGCGTAAATTAGACGTTGGTCGTGCTTAGCATCAACAACATATTCTCTCATACTTTTGGGTGTTTTTGTATTAAGAAACAGATTTATACACAAGGATGTTTGTTTTATAGCAAAACTAAAATAAGAATGTATAAGTGCTCGGTTAGTGAATCTTTTTGGTTAATTTTAAATTTCTACTTCATACAAATAATTATATATTTTATAAGGGATTTCAAAAAGAATACTGGACATATTATTATTTGCATTAGAATGTACAAGACCAGAATATGAAGATGTGTTAAACATAATTTTGTCTTTCTTAAGTGTCCTTTCCTCTTTTAGTTTGGCTACATTACCAATTTGAGTTGGGAACCAACAATCATAGAGATAAGTAAAATACATTGGGAGAAAGTAAATCATCTTGGCATAGCAATGAATTGGTCATGTAAAACTTTTCCTACAAGGGGGCGCTATAGACTCACAAAGGCATCTCACATCAGAATTTGGCTTGTAAATACTGAATTCAAAAAAGTTTACACAAATAATACAATGTAAGTAAAATAACTTTCTGAACTACTAACATAATCAAAATATCCATACTAAGAAATAAAGCAGGTAAAATGCCTTAGTACTTGGAAGAGCAATGAATTACTCATACAAGTTATTATTCTAAGGTCCATTGTCATAAAACTTTGGTCTTTAGTTCTTGATGATACTTCTATACTTTTTAATGACCCTTCATGTTAATTTTATTGTTATTGCACTTTTCCTGTATCTTGGAGATTTTTGATAGCATTTCCAATTCATCTATTACTTGTTAGGACTGGTGGTGCGTCTCATCGTTCTTTTGGTCGTTATGTCCATTACTTTATTTTAGAGTCTTACCTTTTAAAATCATTTAACTCTAGTCAAAATTAATTGAAAACCCACTAAAATTCAAATTTCAAAAGTACCTTTATCTTTTGAACATGTCTTAGGTCTAGACAGACTCTTGATTTGTGTCTAAAAGCAATCATTATGATATTATCTCGTTTTACTTGTTTATGTACTTCGAAGTTGGAAATTTTAATTTCCATAAACTCTCAATGATCGGAACACTGGATTAAAAAACTGACTCCAGCGTCAGCACCAAAATATTGGTTGGGGTCCTAGGATAGCGGAGCTCATTTTAAGTTCTCTATTGAAATTTTAAAAATTATGATTTTATTTAATATTTTTTTAGAACCATCTTGGATAAAAATTTCATTTACGCCATTGAGTTCGGAATGTTGTTACAATGTTATTTGCATAGTTGGTTTTATTCGTCGAGTTTCGAACACATTACGAGCATCATTTTAAAATATAATTTTTTTCTGGTTTCTGTGCTTCAGTTCTTACTGGTGTACCATAAAAGCCTTCATTGAGATCATGAATTTTCTTCACATGATATTGATGCTTTCCAATCCTCTTGTTCACAATCATGGGTGTCTGACATAAAATTGCGACCCTCTGTTCCTTTATTCTTTGCAATCAGATCAGTCTCTGTGCGATCACAATATTTCTTTAGCACCTACTTCACGATCGTAATCTTTTTCATGTGATCACGATGGTTTTCTGTCAAGTTCTTTGCGATCATGAGCCTCAAGCCACTCAATCGCGTAGTACAATGCCTAGGAACCTATATAAACACAAAACACAAAATTTGCAATTTATTTCTCATCTTTTCACTTTAGAATCCCATTTCCTCCATTAATAAATCTTGGGATGTTGCATGTGATCTTGCATGTGATCTTGGGTGATGCTACAAATTATTTTTATTATATTTTATTCAATTATAAGTAAGATTTCACTACAATTTTCCCCAAATTTCTTGAAATATTTCACTTTATTCTTCACTTCAATCATTGATTATAGCTTGTTCTTAGCTCTGCTTTAGCCTAAATTTTGTGTATAAGTTCCTGGTAATGAGAGGAACATGTTGATTACTTTTATTTATAGTTTTGGGTTACCATTTTGATGGGCCCATTTTGACTCGAATTGGACGCCAGCTAGAATAATTTCCGTATGAGTATTATTTAATTTCTTTTAATGTATAAATTATTATTTTAATAGTTTCTTGATCATTGGGGTATTTTTTTCATGTTAATTGAGCAGATTTGTAATATTTTCAAGATAATTCTTCGAATGTTAGGCAAGCAATGGCAGAGTGATCTTAGATTGGGATTATATTCTAGAAAATAGTAGAACTTATCCTATGTTTAGGTTCTTAGGATTGACACCTTTGATACTATCCACTTCTTTTAGTCCAGTTCTTAGATTTTACTTTGGTAGTGAGATATTGTTATATATTACGTTTATGACCTTATGTGGTCTTGTATTGACTCTTAAATATAGATTGGGGGATTATTGATAATGTTCGTGAGTCTCAGACATTTACTAGATGTTTCATAGTTATGGTAGTGATACCAAGCCTATGTAGGACTAACTGTGATCTATTAATTGTGGTTATGCACGAACTTATCATGAAAACTACTTTTATGCATTCGTTTTGGCAATTTTATACCCGAGAGACTAACATCATCGAGTTTAAAACCTTTTATGGAATTTTGGGCCTTTTTTAGTATCATGTAATTAAAATGGATGCAAATTGATGGGTTTCACTAGTTTTCGATGATAAAAGGTTTAAGATGTATTTATCTGTTGTTTTTAAGGTGATACTAAACTAGGTTGTGATTCAGAGCTACACTCCTATTAGGTTTTGACCTAATTGTGTTTGGGCATATTTATAGTTGCATCCAAGTACATATGTAAGTATACGTGGTCTTAGAAAGTAATGTAGTGACTCTTTTAAAAGCGGGGTTTTTGTACCTACAAGGAATTCATTGATAGAGAAAAACTAGGTTCAATTATCCTTTTAAATTAAGTACAAGAGCATGTTAAATAAAATTTTTTTTGGTATTATACTAAAATATAAAAACTAACAAAGACCATAATTGTTGGTTGTAAACAATATTGGAGGAAAGTCTAGGGTGATGGCACATGTAACCTTTATGTCTAGATAAAAATTGTTCGTCGATTTAGTTGATTATCTCTATTTTTTATTATGGAGTTAGTTGTATAAATATGGTCATCCGAGCCTATAATTACCTATTCACTTGTAATCCTACATCAATTCCCATGAGTAAGACTTGATAGGCAAACATTTTAGTTATCTTTCCATTTTTAAATCAACTAAGGTGAACTGGGTATATTCCTATGCTAGATGTAAATCTATCCTTTATTTTACAAGTTGAATTATTTCACTCCTCAAAATCCGCATTCTAACTCATAGATCCCTATTTTGAGTTCAATACAAGTACGTAGATTTATCTTAAGGTTCATGACTCATTAGAATAGTAAAACACAATTACTACAACCAAATATGATAATCAATCATAAATAAAGATTATATTAATATAAAAAATATGCATGGATTCATCCCTGGAAATAAGGCATTTATCCACTCATAGTATTACATATAATCATCAAATAACAATTAATAAGCAAAGATTACATGAAACAAAAAAATGAAAGAACCTTAGGTGTAGTGCCCTTGACCTCTTGTTTTTGCTCTACAAGATTTGTTGATAAAAATAATATGACTAATTCCTTCATAAATAGTCCTGTCACCCCTAATAAGTCCCAGGTATTAGGTATACTTCCCTTTTGTTTCCAATTCAAATTAGGACTAGAAAATCTAGAAATCAAGTAAGGATGTGTTAGGCGCATGGCCCCTAAAAATCCTTCTAACCTTGTAGATTTTTTCTTATCTAGAGTTCACCTAGAGACATGGGATGTCTACTATATCCCTACCTTCCCATATTTCATTTCTTCCTTGTTTATCAAGTTGGAATGTGCTAGGCACGTCTCCCATATCAAAGTGCCCCACCTTACAAATTTTTTCTTCTATCTATTTCAACTATAATCATGGGGCACCACAAAAACCTAACCTGTCCATATTTTTCTTTTTCTTTGTTTAGCCTCTGGTGTGGTATCCAGTCAAAGTACAAATTTCATACTTATTCAGAATCACTTTGAAAGATTGCATCTGTAATTCTATACACATGTATCAGTTAAAAACGGAAATGTACTACAACAAAATTTCCTACACACACCACAATCAACCACCCCAAGCCAAACCCAATCAAACTAAGTCAAACAAGCATAGCCTAGGTTAGAAATCTCATTTGGAGTTCTCTTTGTTACTATGTTGAGCTTGAGTAATGATTACATGATCTTTATAACTCATAAAAATATTTAAATAGGGTTTAAAAAAGGATCAATTCCTCAACATTTAGTCCAAATAAGAAAATATCCATCGAACTTCGTGTATTTTTTTACATCATTATATATACTCAATATATGTCCTAAAATCATTATAAAAGATATCATAACAAACATTACTCCATTCAGTACATAAAACTCAAATACATACAACAGATCAAGGCTAAACTAGAATGATTGAAACTAGTTATCTCTCTAATATTTTTTCTTCTATTTTTGAAATTTTTTGGAAAAATGCAATTTATAAATTATATAAAAGGAAATTATCATATATTACACCATTATTATCATTTAAGCTCATCAATAAAATAATTTATTCTCACATCTAAGCTAAAAGGTACATATATAAATACAGTTATGTGTATAAATAAGCGTAAGGACAGTAATTAATTTGTGATATTATTAAGGTATACCTAGCATAGGTTCATTAATAGTATGATATCATGGGTTTATGTAGTTTTATTCTCCATGTATATTATCGATCCGAGATTATGGGAAAACTTGAGTGGAGGTACACAAATTGCGAACATTCATAGGTATATGGATTGTAGTCTTGCATAGGTCCTTCCTACTAGTCTTGCGGGCATGGAGGACGATCATATTAGATGTTACTAGCATCATGTCATATCATTCTAATACTTCTATCTTTGTTTGTTGATTTTTCTATCCGATTGTATGGGCGGCGTAGAATTTGTTTTCACTTTTTGTATCCTTTGAACTTATGAGAGCTCATTGGGATCTTATCTTAGTTGTGACATTGTATTATCTTTATTTATTTTTTTTGGTGATATTCTTTGGGTTTCCTTTATATTTTTTTTATTCATGACTTGATTATAGATATCCCTTCCCTTTTTTCCTATTATATAGGTCACCTGTATGTCTCCATATTTCTTTTGTTTATTTTGTCTTATTATTTGAGCATGGATTTAGGTGCATTTCTATCTTTTCTACCTAAATCTATTTAATACTTGTTATCTGACTTCATAAAATTATTTATATACTTGTGTTCTATTTAGATAGTTCCTCTATGGTTTCTCTACTTGTTTGGATTTTGTAATCTTTCTACTATTATCTTTCTATTTACTTATTTTATTTCTTATATTCCCTAAGTCATCTTATGATAATAATTAGGTGTACCTTATTTCTTTAGCTTTTTTGTACCATATTATACTTTTTTATCTTTCTAATACAGATCCTAGTATGAATCATCACCACTAAGTGTGAGTTTGTGCTAACTTTTGATATTGCTGAAGTAGAAGATTTTTCTTGCCGATTAGAGCCTTTTTTCCCTCTTCTTGTATTTATTTCATGATGAGATAGATGTATTTATAATTTATATATTGTTGTATTACATTATTTTTTTCCCTTGCACTTAGTGTCTCACTGTAGTAGGATTACAAAATTTTGGAATGTTTCATTATCAATATTCTATTTTTGTATTATTCTTTTTATATCTAATAACTTATTTTCTCTTTTGTTTTTATTTACTTTATTGGTTGTTTTTCAACGAT
This sequence comes from Withania somnifera, assembly GCA_039654485.1. Taxonomy (NCBI): domain Eukaryota; kingdom Viridiplantae; phylum Streptophyta; class Magnoliopsida; order Solanales; family Solanaceae; genus Withania; species Withania somnifera. The sequence goes on along the minus strand of JBDJHY010758287.1, from coordinate 15,671 downwards.
GTAATAGAGGTTCCTTCATGACGTAAGAAATTGATTCCTGATAAATTTGTATCAAATCCCTAGTTGTTCGTATCCTTGGTACATGATCTAATGTCTAGTAGAGTATTTCAAATCAGTGTAGAAACATCTATATTCTCCCTTCGAGAGGACACAGTGACATATTAGGAGGATATTTTCTATTTATTTCCATGCCAAGTATTATATCTTGGTTGGTCCTTTGAACTCTTATTTGTTCTTTATTTACTCTTCTATTGATGTAATGTGTAGGAACTTTGAATGCAGAAGAACATGAGAAGCCTGATGCATCACCAGTTAGGGCTTCAACTAGGGGATATAATAGAGGTATAAACTAGTTTGAGGACATGCACATACTAAACCACTCATAAGATCTACATCACCTTTCAGAGATGTAGATGTTTAATTTGAGACTATATGGGTTTAGCAGCCACCTAAGGTCCACAGAAAACTTATATTACAACAGAGCCAATACCAATATATGTTACTCAGACCAACACTATCACCAATTCTCATGCTAATGATCGAGGTGTTTTGATTGAGCTCTTGGGTATGTTTAGAGGGTATCCTATTAAGGGGACAAGACATCCACTCAGGGGGAAGCACTGGGTGATCATGGTTTGTGAATAAATTATTCTAGTATAGTTCCTCTAAATTATATGCCTCCAGTTCTACACATGCTTCTTTGACCCGTTTCTTCTGATCCCTTCAGTTGCACAACCTTTGCCTTCTCATACACCTATGATTGAAGTAGATCAAAAGGCATTGAGTATGTTCTAGAGATTTACATGAACATATAGATAGGATGCCCAAGATTTCATTGATAAATAATAGGATGTTTTGCATAACCTTTGTATTTTGGAGATTCATGGAGTATATTTTTTCTATGTAGTGTGTTGGGGAAGTAGTGGTGGAGATACTTCATTACTACCATATCAGACCGTGCACCTCCTATAAATTGGAATATATTATTTGAGGCCTTTATGGTGAAGTATGTCTCTTGTGCTGTTACAAAGTAAGGGAGAGATGAGTTTTTTTGACTTGTATTAGGATACAGTAAGTCTTATTTTCACCAGTTGTTTAAGTTTGGGGACATGTTGATGCCTACTGAGGTGGAGAGGAATTTTTTGCATTTTTTTAGGTTGAGGGCCCAAATTTGTGAAACTAGTAAGATACTTGTTGCTAGTGGTGGGTAATTTTAGACTATTTTGAAGCATTTCCATTGATGTAACCTTAAACTGCACCTCAATTAAGAAGTGTAAAGAGGTTATAATCAAATATAGATTCCAACAAAGAGTTGAGGTGGATCCCACAAGGAATATGGTGAAATATGTCAACTAGTACATTACATTGTTGTAGTGAGGATTCCCCAAGCAAACTATTTCAGAAAAGTAAATTTGGGGTTTTGATAGTAGAATTATTGTTTAACTATTTCATGTTCTATTTTACTTAAAGTTATGAATCAATATGATGAAGGATCTTGTAATGACCCTTCCAGTCATTTGTGTGTTTTTGGTATTTTCTTGTATCTTGGAGATTTTGGATAGTGTCCTTAAGTCATTTATGAATTATTGGGATTGGTGGTTTAGTAACCGAGTTATTTGTGGTAATTATGTCTGTTTTCCTATTTTAGAGCTTTATCTTTTAATATCGTTTACTTGGTAATCAATCCTTGAAACTGAAGTAAGAATAGAATTTGGACAGTTTTTCTGGTTCCAAAACATAGATTTTTGTCTAAAAATATTTATATAACAACCATTTGTACTAGTCTACTTTGCAATTATTATACTTGGTCCCAAAAGTGACTTTGTATGTCAAAATAGTCCAAAATTCCTTAAAGGTGATAGTTGTGATAAGACGGCAGACCACCATCATGGATGGTAGTATAAAATAATCATCGTTCGTGACCACCATACTGATTTATGAGTAGGTCGACCTTTTTTAGGAGGCAAAGGAATACACTCAAGGATGGCGGTATGAAATGACCACCATCTTCGGCCGCTGTCCTAGGCAGTGAACTTGAAGTTTGTTGATTCTTATAGATCATAGGCTTCCCATACGTTGTAGTTTACTGATTGGGGTTTATATAAGGTTTCGCAAATA
>JBDJHY010758287.1:0-13543 GCA_039654485.1 Withania somnifera | reverse complement strand
TATCATTCTTCTAAATTATGGTTTGATGCCTTTAGTTCATTAGTTTGACTCCTTGTGAATAGTCTTGAAGGGTGGGTACTATCTATGCAAATATCAAGGGTGGCCTACACTTGGTCTATGGCAGGGAACCATTGGTTTACCTACTCCATCCATATGAGGATTTTTGTTTGGTGTTTTTTGAGTTCATGACGGTTCTCCAAACTTGATTAGGATATTTCAATAAAGTATTGAGTTTTGCCTTTTCTTTTAAGGATGTGTTGTTAGCTAATTGACAGGTTTCTATTTGTGTGGTTATTTGGTTTGATGAGTTGCTTTTTTATCCTACAATTTTTTTCTTTCATTAGTAAGTGGTCCAGGTTGTATGCTTTAGTTGGGTTGTTTTTGTCCGATGTTGTTGATTATTGTGTTTGACCTTTTGTATGTAGTGTATTTATCGACTTCAGAGTTTTTCTCTAGGTTGAGGTTGTGTTTTTTTGTTAGATGGTAACTAACTTATTCTCTTGCTGGACTAACTTTTGGGTGGTGATGATCATTGGAGTATTTGTGGTTTAGTCGTCTAGACTAGTTATTGTGAGCATTTATGGAGTTTCTATCAGATTTGGTGTTGGGTTTGAGTCTGAGTTGCAGGTTGTAGATTGGTTGGTGAATTCTATTTTTGTTCTTGGTTGGTAGGCTTTCAGACTTGGTTCCTAGTTTTGGGATTTCTCTAAGAATTCTTCTTATTCCTTCTTCATTTTGAATTAGAGGTGATTTTTTAGGTACATAGGATATTTTGGAAAGAAGTTTTCAGTCTTGATAATGGTTTTGATATTATTTTGAGAGACTATTTATTGTTGTTTAGTGATATTAGTAAATTTGTGATTTTTTGCATTCTACCATTTGGAGCCCCAATGATGTGTTCCCTTGCCTTGGGGAGACTTTGAATTGGTCTGGAAGGTCACTATGGACGGTGATATCCTATCTAAGAGTTTGGCATTTTTCTTTCCCCTTTCTTCAGTCTTTCAGGGATGAAAGTCTTTTCAATAGTGGATATTGTAATGACCCTTCTGGTCATTTCTGTATTTTTCACATTTTCTTGTATCTTAGAGTTTTTTAGTAGACACCCTAAGTCATTTACAGCTTATTGAAATCAGTGATTATGTTCCCCAGTCATTCATTTGGTGGTTATATCTATTTCTTTGTTTTAAATCTTTAACTTTTGATATCGTGACTCCGGTCAACATTTATCATAATTAACGTCAAAATAAAATTTCGACAGTTCTATTTGCTCTAGAATGTAGATATTGGTCTAGGAGGACTCCTGGTTGTGTCCGAAATCCTTTGTTGTGAGTTTATCTAATTTTGTATGTTATATGTGATTTATAGTTCCTAAGTAGAGCTTTGTTGGTAATCTTGTGATTAGAGCATTGGATTGGAAATCTTACTACGCTATTAGCTCCCAAATGTCGACTTTTGGTTAGGTGAAGTGGTCATTAATGACTCGGGTTAGCCAATATGATTTTGAGTACTATGTTGGAACTTATGTAAGTTAGGTTAAGGGTTTAATTTAGTCAACGTTTCATCAAAAAGATCTCGCATATAAATTTCATTTGCACCATTAAATCCAGAATATCATTTCCATGCTATTTGCATATTTTTTTATGTTCATCGGATTTCGAACACGTTTTCAAACCCCATGCAAAGTTTTTTTTCATAGTTTAAGTATTGTAAACTGGTGCCTGGTATTGGCCTTCTTGATCGTAGCTATGTAATTACGAACGTGTAGTGTATTTTACACTACTTTTAATATATGGCGTGTTCATCGTGTTCATAGAGCTTTGGCAATCTCGTTAACCTCTCTTGTCTCTTTGCCAGCATCGAGGACTCTAAAGAATATCAATATAAGGCCTTGATGTAACTTGTGTGGAGCAAGCCTACACTGTCCTACAACTACTTTCTCATTGGCTCCATTAGGGTTCATAATCTCTTCCTGAAAAGGTTTGAAGAAGAAATTGAGTGTGTCCTTTAGGTAAATCACTTCATCGTTATGTATCCCCACTTGTAATGACTTTCTTGCAAAATTTCTATCTACATATATGAATTGAAAGCTCTGAATGATCCACTTTGTAATTAGTTGTTAGAATCAATAGGTCTTTAAATAGTTCATTTGGAAAAATATAAACCTTTCTTATTGGATGATCTTAGACTGATATTTGTTCTAATGACGATATACCATCATCAATTTTTATAGTATATATACCACCAAGCCCTCTTTTTGTACAATATTTTTCTTTCTAAAAGAAAGGCCTGGAACTGGGTTCTCTTACAGCCTCTCAACTCCACAGTTTTCCCTTCTTTGTAATCTCGCGCACTTCCCTAATTGTGATGCCTTATTCATGATACTCTTCGTGATCCTACTGAACAGTGCCGTGATCACGATGAACTAATCACTGGTAGTATAAATAGTCACAAACACGTACTTCTTTCATTTTTTCTCCTCTTCTTCAATCAAACCCCCATTGTTGACATTGTAAACTCTGTGACTATTTATACTATCGTGATCACGATGAACTAATCATTGGCAGTATAAATAGTCACAAACACGTACTTCTTTTGTTTTTCTCCTTTTCTTCACATCAAACCCCCATTGTTGACATTCTAAACTATGTGGTAATATTGATCTTGAAAAGCATCAAGAAACATCTCCTATCATATTTTCCTCAATTGAATTATAAGTTTTCACTTTAACTTCTCTAAATTTTTTCATAAAGTCCCAGTTTCTTCAATCTATTTCGTCACTTTATTTCTTCGACTCAACCTTTATTCTTTCTCGTTTCACTCCAATTTTTGGGTATGAGTTCACTATAACATGGGGAAGATTTCTATACCTATTGTTAAGAGTTTCATGTTCACAGATCCATAAGCTCATTTTGATGCTATTTTGAATGCTACAATATTCATATCTTTATGGGTATCGTTTGAATTGTATGACACCTAGATTATCTTTTTTTAAGTTGTGTGATCTTTGGAGTTTCTTCGTGCATTTTGGTGGATTTAGTGAAGTTTGAAAATCTTCTACACTATATTTTCAAGGGCAACTTCGAACACATGTAGCCTATAACTTACGATCCTAGACTTGTCTTATAAGGAAATTAATAGTACTATTTAGCATCCTTGGGTTGGGAATTCTAGGTTGGTAAACTTTTTTCTTATCCGCTTCTGTGTTTCGATTCATGTTTACGTATTGATGTTTTATTTGATCATAGATTATGCTATGGACAGAGTGGCTTGCAGTGACTCAATAATATAGATAGTGGTATTATTGGGAATGTCTTTGAGTCCCGGACATTGATTTAGCTGGTTAGGCTTGCTATAGTGATTCTAAGCTTGTGCAAGGCTGACAGGAGATTTTGTAAACCTCGTTTGTGATTGTGCTCATATAATATATGTTTTTCATCACTGTGTTACACAGATTAAATGTAGTGGTTTCCACTGTTTATGGCCAATAGCCTATTTTTTATGATTTAGAACCTTACATGACCTTGTTGATCCCGTTTTCAAATATTGATTTGGCCTTAAGGGCCCATTTTTGTATATATTTGACTTGCATTACTTCGATATTTTTAATGAAAGTTTAGAACTGATATTATCATATGATCATAAAGATTTGACATTACCAACTAATCTTAATATGAAACTATTTTTTAAGAGGACATTTCAGTAAAATACATTGTTTTAGGGAATCCTTAAATTATCCTAAGAGTCGATTGTCAATTGGGTTCCTAGTACTACTATATTTTATTATTTTAGTCTAGTCCTAAAAACTTGGTGCCGGGTAAATGACCTTGCTGGCACTTATAGCTTTGACCTAATGTTTGAATTAGTCCCGGTGATGCTGGGACATGGATATTGAGTTTTGAGGTTACCAATACACCACCCTTATTTACTGTTGTTACATAATTATCTGTTGCGAGGATTCAGGAATGCTATCATTCTACTCAGGTATGCTATCATCTTTTATTTGAGTTCTTCCATAGTTGTAGTTAGTTAGCTCCACTATTTATTCTCTGTTGTTCCTACTTATCTATAGCTTTCATTACTTTCCTAGAAGTGTTTTTATCCTTCGAATTATGTGATCTAATCCTTCACTATCTCTTATTTACTACTTTAAATTCCTTATATGAGCCCGTTTTGCCTAGCCTACTGGTACCCATTATTTTTGGTACTCATACTATAATTTTGCTTCTTTTCGGTGCAAATTCAAGTGTGAGTGATTGTCGTTGATTCCTAATTATGTTGATTATCCTGATCTGAGATAGATGATAGATTCTGGCATTTTAAGCTTGCAGTTACCGCTCTTTTTCTTTTTATTTGTATTTTTATAAGCATATATTACATTTTCATCTAAGACTTTATATTTAATTTCATAGGGCTCATGTACTAGTATACCCGTATTTGAGATTTACTCTATTATACAAGTTTTCCACATTTTCTACCCTTAGTTATTCTATTATATTCTGCTTTTATTTATTACCTTAACTTTCCGTACTTGTTGGGTGGTTTTCCTATGGTGGGATTTAGGTTCCCGCATGATCTGAGAAATTAAGTTGTGAAAGCACTAGGACTATATTCCCAATAACTTCATAACTCCGTAGGTTTTCAAAACTAGTTTTCTCTCACAGTTCTATGCATGAAAAATATATAGGTTAATTTCATATAAATGTAGCCAAGTACTATTAGCTTACATTACGCTAATCTCCGCCAGGTATCATAGTGCGTACCATACCAATCCCCGATTATTGATCTCAAATTTAAACATCTCCGCCAGGTCTCGGGTTAACTAAATGGAATCTCCAAATATCTATCATAGTGTTATTTTAATAATATTTACCCCCTCTCCCAAAGTCAAGTAAAGAATACGTGTGATACTTTAACTCGTGCATTCATTAAAAATAAGTAATACGAAGAACCCTACAATACATACATTCACACCATTAAAGAATCACTAAGTTTACCTAAACCTACTTCATTAATCATTCATTGGTCCCACAACCCTAGTTTTGGTGTTTAGCTATCCATGTTCATGTTATTATCACAATTAATCAATGAAAAATTCATGATAATAATACTTGTGTTCGTAATTAGTAATTCGTAATGATGAAGATGAAAAGTGATCTTTGATTCACAAATAAAGATTTCAGACTCACAAAATATGTTTCAAGTCACAACAAACAGTCAAATGTACAAGTAAAATTGATAATTGAGTGTGTAACCACGACAAAAACGCTAAAATGGAGTATATATAGAAAAAAGAATTAAATCCCAGATTAAACAGGAGACTATGGATGGATTCAGTCACAATGGTTTGGAGTACGAACAATAGCATGGCGTCGCGGTCTATGTTTTCTACTATACCAACATACTTATCCTATTTTTAATTTTAATCTTTACCTCCAAGTTCAACACTACTTGTACTGACTCAGCATAGCCCTTACTTTCTTGCGTGCTACAAGACTTAGCTAAGGAATCTTCATTTCTTCAGGCTTCTTCATAAAGAGACTTGGCACGGACCGTACAAGCCTAATAAAGTCATCTCTATCTTCCATTCATTATGCCTCGGAGAAATTTCATCTTTAAATCTCCTATGACGTGCACTAGTACCATTTGTACTGCCTAGGTACGATCCATACTCTGGGTCATACTGGCACACTTTTTCAAAAGTCTTAACTCTTTTTCTTAGCTTGGCTCAGAACCTCACTAAGATAATTCTTATGGTCCGTTGTAGTGAGGTACGGATTTTTTGAGAATCTGTTCCACACTACTTCGCACAAATTTTCATCATTTTTCCAATTTATTTTTGTATGGAAATTTCATGTATACATAAAAAATTCAATATATATCACTTAAGAATAACCTCAAATAGTATGTATTAGGTGTCGATAGTGCTGTATTTTACTGGTATATCAACACCATCAACTTAGAACTGTTGCTTGTCCTAAAGCGACAAACCAAAAAAAAATATAACAACACATAAGCACTAAGTACTCATCAAGTTCAATGGCATCTCCTATATCACTATTGGATACCAATACAAAAACCAGTTGTGCATTACAAAATTGACCCAAAGTAACACGTAGGATCTAAGAATGACATTGTATTATTAACAGGCAATAATACATACACGAAATATGGATCAACCAACTAACAAGAAAATAATACAGCTAAGATGCCCTAACAACAAAGACGTCCCTCCTACATTAAATCAAATGATGATACGGGACTAAACTAGAATGCTCACTCTCATAAAAGAAGTAAACCGAGTGCGTGTAAATAGACCATAGGGTTGCCCTTATTTTCAATACCTAGGCTTTCTAACAGATGGTTTTTGATCACTATATGACTTTTCAGCTTGTGACATAGGCTTAAGAGTGGTGTGGTATATTTGGGAAATACCGTCTAACCCTCCTTTATCACTATGCTATTAAATCCACCTATTCCTTTTTCGTATTCCATTTTTCCTTTATTTCTCTTTTAATATTATAAGTGCAATGTTTTTATCTTTGTTTTGCCTCTATGTTTTTTTTTACATTTTTTTTCTTTTTCAATATTTTTCTTTATTTTCAGCCTAACACCGCACCTATCCTTCTTTTACTTTATCTAACTACCTATTTTTTATTTTCGACTTGCTTTTTTCCATCCTTATTCTACTAATCTCAACTTAGGATTTTAGCCTGAGTTGAGGTGTATTTCCTTTAGAGGAATCATGGATGAAAAATGAAAGTCTAAACCTTGAGTTGTAAGGCTAGCCATGTTAAATAAAAAAATGCTATAAGGATCAAATAAGAATCAAGGAATAAACAGATATAATTTGGTCTGTTATTTTTAGTCTTTAGTGGACTAAATAAAGATAATGTCCTATGATCATCTGCTAACCGACTATCCTACAATCTTAGTTTACTAAAGAGGAAATTTCTTTCTTCTACATAACACTGGGATTGGGAATTAAAGCCTCATACTCTTGTTGTGTTGTATCTAATTATTCTATCTACTGTTAGTCGTGAATACAAGTCCTAACATAAGTCCTTGCCGAAACCTCAATATGTATAGTTGTAACGACCTGTTTTCACGGATCATGATGGAACCTATACAAAAATTATGAAAACTAATCTTGTAGTTCGAAGCCCAAGTGAAGGAATACTATGTAAATGCATAAAGAACAAGTTTAAAATAACAATGTATAAGTGAAAGCGAAAGAAGTAGAGTCAAAGTAATATTCCCAAAATCCACTATCAGTGTCATACGAACCACCAAGTATAGAACAATAAATGAAACTGTTTAATACAACTGTATCTCTGAAAATACATAGAGACCAAATGAAAATTCTAATGCCGAAGTGAAGCAAGCAAAGCTAGGCACCAAGCTCACCCTGAATCTTTGAAATAGAATGTAGTCTGCATGAACAACGATCTATAATCACTGTTGAGCACCTATACTCGCATCTACACATCTGCAAGTGTAGTATGGTACAAGCTGCCGAAGCAACCTATACCAAGAAGGCTTCGAGGGCCCACGAGGCACATAACAATAATAAAGGCAGTAAATATGGAAGATAATAAAGGGGAGTCACAAAATCAAAGAGTACAACAAGGGAAGCTACTCAAATAAGAATCAAGTACAAGTAGACATATATTGCTATGAAGGGAAATGTACCCAGAATCCTTGCAACAGTATATGTGAATGATATTACAATAAACATGAGCCAAAAAAAGACAAGGCGAGAACATGGATTGTATACTAGTAACCTTAAGTAAAGGATGAATGAAAGAATCATAAGCTAACACATAAATCCTAAATATCATGAAGTATCAATTATTCAACAATAACAACTAAGCAGTAATAATTATTATAAAGTGATGCAAATAAATGCTTACAAGTCCCCAGATAGAAGCATAGTGTACACCAAAACACGTTCACTCGTAGGTATCCATACACTACAAGGGGTACACTAAAGAAAACAAGTGCCGAAAAGTAAATACACATCATGAACTAACCAGTCCTATGTATGCTTCTCCTACAGTACCTGTAGGCCCAGCAGGCAGAACCCATGGGAGGCTAACCTAAATATTCTCGGTATATCTATCCTCCACCCAGTACCCCCCTTTGAGTCGTCGGATCTCGAAGGCAAGGTCCATGGATGTTAGTCACCACGTATGATCTCTAATGTAATCATAACCGTGAATCCCAAATCTCAGAGCCTCAAGGGCCTCAATAGTCTGGCACCTCATGGCTTATTTCAATAGTCTCATCAAGCCATACTCAGGAATTCAGGGCGTACAAAAAATGCCTCAATACACTGTATAACAAATATCCTCAAGGAACTATATCATCAATTTATCCATAATTGTCAATGTGATAAGTGTAAAAAAGTTGTACTCACTATCGTACGACGACAAACTCAAGTACCATCTGCTGTACTCACTGCCGATAAAAGCCTTAAGTCCCCGCATTTAATAGTCAAATGCTATGTCCCAGTGCCAAGATGTAAAGCCAGGGCTGATATAAGTGAACATATTATTAATGGTGCTCGATACAATGCCGATTATAAAATTGTTAAAGAGGTTATTTATATTATTATTACAATATCACCATTTATTGATTTATGACATCATCCATCTTTATTACTAAAATCATCATCTAGCCATTATGGCTCAATACTCAGGTAGTGATACTAACCCAGCCCCAATGCATTCTCATCAGAGCCATAAGCCTAGCCTCTCATGTCATTAATCCATAACATATCAACCAGTATTTCTCAACATATGATCATGTTAATAACAATTTATCATGCCCTGCAAAGGTATCACTGGACAATTCCTAAGTTATATGCGCCATACAAATCGGATGCAACAAATAAATATATCGTTACAGGATGGATAAAAGAATGGTATATGATCACTATATCCACCTATCTACCCAACCCACAGATGCTATTTAGTATAATTATTAATTCTATAAGCCCAGAGATGGCCCTACGGCCCCTACATATCGTCTGACGATAAAGCATTGCGATTTCACAAATTTACTCTTATTGATATCAAACGAGATTCACATGATCTAAAACTTGCGTCAAAGTAATTCTCTATTTTAATACGATTCTAACGGTATAATTTATGCTAAGTTCCTTACTAGCTCTAAAATCAAGCCTAAAAAGGGCTTGCAGGGGATCGTATGCCGGAATGTAAAGTAAAATCGACATAGGTTCCAACGGTACTAGGAACCCGTGCTCCAAAATTGAATATAATTCGAACAAGGGAAGACCTTTGAATAATCCATAAAAACTTAAGCATGAAATGTGCTGAATAATCAAACATTATGAATTTATTAGTTGAATTCGGAAAAGGAAATATTACTACAATGAATAATAACCCTAGGAAGAAAGGAATTACTATATAACTTTGGATATAATTGAATAAATCAATAGCTCATGAATAGTGAATTGATGGAGGAAGAACTCTTATTTTAATTAAATTTAACGGATAAAATCACATACCGAAGGTAATCTTGATGTGCACAACCTTCAAGGAAGTTTTCTAAGAACTTTTGGAGAGTTTCTAAGATAATTCGCACCAATTATTGAGAGAAAATGAGGTGAAGACTGCATTAAATAACCACAAGGTGCCGATTTATTGGACACTCTTCTTACTCGATAATTTTGGACTATTTATTGGTCATGGTTGATAAATCGGTTAAAGCTAAACCAGAAAACAACAGTTACTCTGAAATTTCACCGGGGTTTCGAAAATCAAATAGAGTCCAATTTTGACAAACCAAATATGTATTTCATGTGAAAAACACATTCCAGACTTAATGAAATCGACAATATTGACAAAGGAAGTCATTTAAGCGAAAATAACCCCCAACCAAGTCTTACAAACACTAGGAAATTTCTAACTTTCCACATAACCACTCAAATCAAGCATAAACTCCTTGGGTTGGGAAACGGACCAAGGGTCAAACAAGCCTAAATTGATCATTTCAAAGCTGATGGAAGTGTCATAATTCCAATCCGACACTCGAAAACCAAAACACAACCCAAGCCCCACTTTATGACTTAAACATAACTAAATCCACAAATTGGCATAAGTTGCAAGAGAAAACTCCAAACCACAAACTTAAGGTCAACTTGACTTTGTTTGGCATTCCGAAGCTTACAGAACTATCGGAATTTAATAATGATATCGTCAAGAAGGAAAGTTGACTTTGGTCAATGAGTACTTACTTTTAGGCTCTAAAAAAAGGAAATTTGACACATTTCTCAATTGAGTTGCCAAGGATCAAAAATACCGGTCCCAGCAAGTCATAAATGACTTGAGGAAATTATTAAAACACTCTAGAATGATAAACATCATGTATTTATCACAAAAAACAATGAGGGTCATTACAACATTCACTATTAAAAGGACTTTATTCCCCGAAAGTCAAGTAAAAGCATGAAATAAATGGGAAGAGAGTATTTGATGCCTCAAACAGCTATAGATATTTCTTCCCATCTCACACTCGATCTCCCAAGTAACTTCCTCAACCAGATGGTCCCTCCACTCCACCCTAAACACTGAAATCTTGCTAGACCTTAATTTTCTCACATGCATAGCCATAATTTTCATAGGCTCCTCAATAAAAGATCGATCCTCATCTAGTTGCACTAAATCCTCCAGAATGTCATGTGACTCATCGAGAATATACTACCACAACAAAGAAACATAGAACACTGGATTAACAGTTGAAAGCATAGAGGCAGGGCTAAATAGAAGGCACCATCACCAACTCTCTAAAAAATCTCAGATGGCCCAATATACTGGGACTAAGTTTGCCATGCCTACTAAACCTCATCACACTGGGCTTAGGAGATATCTGCAGAAACACTATCACCAACTCTAAACTCTAAGGGACAAAGCTAACGATAGCATAGCTCTTCTACCTACTTTGTGTTACCATCAACCTATCCTGAATCAAATGAACCAAATTGAGTGAATCAGGGAATAAGTCTTTAGATTAGATTCTAGCCTAAAAAACAATCAAACCACCCAATAGGCAATCTACAATGTCTACCATACAATGCCTCAAATAGTGCCATCTTGGTGATTGAGTGATAGCTATTATTTTATGTAAACTATGCAAATCGTAGGTTTTACTTCCAAGAACCACCAAAGTCTACAAGCCTTTGTCATATCCTCCAACACCCGAATAGTCCACTCGAATTGACTACTGATCTTCAAATGAAATATTGTGCTCAAATGAACCTCGATTCCCAAGTCTCACTTAATAAACCTAAAAAAAACTGCAAAGTGAATTGAGTGCCACTATCAAAAATGACAGATACTGGAACACCATACAATCTAACAATTTCATGAATGTAGATTTGAGCCAAACGCTCAGCATTATAGGAAGAGTTAGTAGGAATGAAATGTGCTGACTTGGTCATCTCAGTATCAAATCACCTAGTTTTTTATGCTCATACTTAACCTGCTGATAGTTTAAAAACTTAGACACATACTCTACAATATCCTTCTTCAGTCCATTTCACCAATACAACTGTCACAAATCAAGGTACATCTTGGATGTACCGGATCGATAGAATACTAGGAGCTATGAGGCTCTTGCAAGATCAACAGTACCAACTTACCAATTTGAGGTACACAAATATGACCGTCAAACCAAAGAGAACCATTTGAGTCAATATAAGCCCTGTCAGCCTCTCCAACTAATACCTGAGTAAGAATAGAAACCAATCATTTATCCTCAAACTGATGCTACCGAATCTGATCTATTAGGAAAGATGTGGCCTTTCGAAAATTGGAAAGATTTCTAGGCTATCCATACTGACCAATTTCTAGATCAAGGCATTCGCAATGACGTTTGCCTTTCCCGGATGATATAAAATGGAAATGTCATAGTCTTTTAATAGATCAATCCACCATTGTTGTCTTAAATTTAACTCCCTTTGGCTCCTAATATAGTGAAGACTGGCACATTCAGTAGAGATCTCACATTGGACCCAATACAAATAATGCCTCCAAATTTTAAGCACAAACACTACTACTAAAGACTATAAGTCATGATAGGCTAGCTATGCTCATAGAACATCAGCTGCCTTGAAGCATATACAATAACTAGATCCTATTGTATCATAACATAATAAAAACCAACACCAGAAGCATCATAATACATTGAGAATCCCTGACTCTCTACTGGCAAGGTCAATAATAGCGCTGAAGTCACCAAGTCTTTGAGCTTCGAAAAGCTCGACTCACAATCTTCAGACTACTTAAAGGCAACATCCTTCCTGTTAACATAGTCAAAGGCACTGCAATAGATGAGAACCCTTCCAAAAGCACAGATAATATATAGCCAACCCTAAAAACTTTTTATCTAAGGCACAAATGTCGGGCTCGGCCAATCACGTTCCACTTGAATCTTTGCGGGATCAACTTTAATTCAAGTCTTGGACATTAAATGTCCCAAAAAATGCATCAGACTCTAACCAAAACTCACACTATGAGAATTTGACATAAAACATGTATTCTTTCAGTATTTGGAGAATCAACCACAAGTGCTTCTGCTAATCGGACTTGTTTCACGAATACAAAAAGATATCATTAATAAAAATAATAAAAAATGAGTATAGGTAGGGCTTAAGCACCCTATGCATCAAGTCGATAGACAATTTTGGAGTATTGGTCAACCCAAAGGACATAACTAGAAACTCATAATGACCATTATGAGTCTTAAAAGCTGTCTTAGGTATATCCTTTGTTCTAATCCGCAACTAATGGTAACAAGACCTCAAATAACTTTTAGAGAACACTGCAGCTACTCCCTGAAGCTCATCAAACAAGTCATCAATTCTCGGTATAGGTATCTTTTTTTCACCTTAAATTTGTTAAGCTGCCAATAAAATCTACACATTCTAATAGTTCTATCCATCTTCTTGAAAAACAAAATCGGTGCGCCCTAAGTTGACACATTGGAATGGTCAAAACCTTTATCTAAAAAATCCTAGAGTTGAACCTTCAATTCTCTAAACTTCATAGGATCCAAATGATATAGAGCAATAGAAATGGGCTTAGTGCCCGACTCTAAGTCAATAGAAAAATCGATATCCTACTCTGGTGTACGACCTTGTATGTCAGTCAGGAATACATCAAGGAACTCTAAAACAATAAGAATAGACTCGCATGAGTGTCAGCCTTAATATAAAGAACATATGCTAAGTATCCCAAACATGCTCTCCCTACTAACCACCTAGCCTGGAGGCAAGAAATAAAGTCTCTTTATGCGCGACTGCTAGAACCCTACCACATAACTTGAAATGAATCGGGTAATGTTAAGGTGAGTCTTGGCATAACAATTTAAAACCACACAATGAGGGTACAACCAATCGATACAAGAATATTATTAAAGTCAACCACATCTAACAATATTAAATCAACCCAAGTGCCTAATCCACCAAAAGAAATCAAACATGATAGGATCACCCGATCCACTACTAAAGTATCCCCTACAG
>JBDJHY010758069.1:0-15493 GCA_039654485.1 Withania somnifera | reverse complement strand
TTTTGTACCATATGATGTATGAGTTGTACTTTACGTGTTGATTTAAATATTTTAGCTTTTCAAGTTATTAGGGTTTACAGACCAATTTTTAGTTTTGATTTTGACCCCGCTATTTATATAGCAATATAGGCCTTGTTTTACTCCTCTTGACTCGTGAAATTTGTTTTTTCTAGATCCATGTGGTATGGAGATCGTTCGTGATTATCCATTATTTCCAGAGTATTTCCGAGGCTTTCTCCGCGCTAGGTAAGCTATGATCTATATTTTTTAGACTGAGTACTAGTATAGTATATGTATGGTAATACGCCAACTAGGGGATAAGATTATTAGTCGGTCCCTAATATTCTAATTCTTCCAGGCCTACTTAGCTGGCATATACCTTAGTTACATACCTAGGGCTTATTAGCATTGCGTGTTTGAGGTTTATTCATCCTTGAGGCAGATTCCTTGTTATCCTAAAGTGAACTTTCCCGACTGTGAGCTATTTGGTTACTCTAGATTGTTACCCACGTTATCCGTGACTCCTATTTGTTGGTACTAGAGCACCAGGGTGAGCAATTTTTTTGGTAAATGATCCTCTTTCTATTCGTTCCCTTGGCTCTAGATTGATTGCTAGAGAATTACCCTTATTCTTCTCCCATGGCAGGTCTTATGGGGTTGGCTATTATCTCTTGGATTTTCTCGGTTGTGTTTGTTTGTGGTTAGCCCTTGTGCTTGCAAGCAGGTAGCTATATTGGTAAGTGACAATGCTCCTTTAGTGATGGATCAAGGTTGTGATATCTTGGAGGATTTTGTATGCCCAGTTATGTGATTCATTTCTAGTCTTAGTCAGTTGAGGCAACCATACAGGATTGGACCCTTGTTAGTGGATACTGGTTTGGGTTTTGCTGTGATTTTTTGTGTTTGGACAAGTCGTTGGTTTATACCAAGTTGTGATCCAATTTTGTGATTGTGTTAGTTGTGTTAAAGTTGGGATGAGTTCAGGTTCTGAGTAGGGGCACTTTTCCTTAGAAAGATGCGAGTAGTTTGAGTTCATCCATGTTCTTAATTTATGATTATCACTCGTTTCGGTTATTTGGCTTCTGGATAATGCAATGGCTTGGCGTTACACTTTTTTAATATGAGACGACAACAGTTTAGTTGTGTTTATGATTTTTGGTTATTATCAACATGGGAGTAAAATGATAGAGTACCTTGGAGTGATCGTTGCCTTGTGTTTTAGATGTCTTTCAGGTCGATTCTTGGCTGATTTCAGGTTGATAAGTTGATTTGATGATCAGAGTTCAAATAGTCACCTTGGTTTAAGTTCTAGGATGAAAGTCGAATTGGTCTTACAGACAAGGTTAGCTATCATTTATGGTACTTGATGCGATTAGTTGACCGGTTGGTACCAGTAGCCTTTTAGCGATGCTGATAGTCGATTATACCCGAGAAGCACATATTCTTAGGATCTCTCCTACATGGTTTTGTTAGTTTCTGATAGGATGCCATGGATAGGTATTGGCACCTTCATTCCGAGAGTTGATAATTTGATTCAGACCATTCTTCATGAGACCGTTGTACCAGATACTCCATATTCTTGGGCATAGTAGGAATGTGTAGGGGATCTTTTCACCTACATGTTCGAATAATCCTATGCTTATGTGAGATCCTAATCACTATTATTTTATAAAATGGTGTACCCGATTCACATTTTTATTCGCCGAGGACAGTACAATATTAATTTTCCACCCATAAATTAATTGCCAGTACGAGCAAATTATTTGGATGCCTTAGGGTATATCGCAGGCTTGTTCTTGATTTTTGTGATGGTTGAGGTTGATGTTTGGTTTTTATAAATCTTTATATGACGAAAGTTGTTATTCTAGTTTTTGATGGTACCAGCAGGGTTGGTTCCTAATGCTTGAACGACCAGCGAGTGAGGTTTCCAACACCACACTCTAGGTGGTGTATTACAGTGACTCCCTATTCTAGAGTGGAAGTAGGAGAAGATTATTATTGATTGTGTTTGGTAATCCTTGTACTTCTAGGGGCCGTGATAGTATATGGGTCATCGTGGATCAATTGACCAATTCCGCTTACTTTTTACCGACTTCATCTCCATGGGATACCAAGAGATTTGTTGTTTGTATGTTAGAGAGATTCATCATCTGCATGGGGTGCTATCCTCTACTATATCAGACAGGGGTATGTAATTACTTTACAGTTCTCAAGGATTTTGCAGTGTGATATGGGTAATACAATAGCTTTGAGTGCGGCTTTTCACCTACTGGAAGACAGAGAGTTTGAGCAGACCATGCAGGTACCTCAGGATGTGGTTTTGAGCTCGTATTTTGATCTGGTGGTAGCTTGGATCATCATTTGGCTTTAGGAGAATTATACTATGTTAATATATATAATTCTAGCATCCATATGGTACCATTCAAGGCTTTGTATGATATACATTATAGATTTCAGATTGGTGGGTACATCAGTAATGAGACTCGACCTCAGACTTTTGATTCGATTCGAGTTGCTACTAAAAGAGTCAAACTTGTGGGTTAGACTTTAAATAATACAGAGTAGATAGAAGGGCCACTCAGATTCTAGACTTTTCTTCTTATGGTTAGTGCCGGGGAATTGATAATTTAGGCTCAATTAGGGCCATATGAAAACACATAGTAGATCAGTGGGGTTTCTTGTAAATTTTCCTACCTTCTAAGTTAGTAGAGGTACACCCTATTCTATCCACGTCTTCATGCCTTAATGCTATGCCAGATTCATATCGTACTTTTTTTTTATCAGCCAACTAGATTGGATGACTGGTTAGTGTGTTGAGCACCTTGAGAAAGTTATTAATGAAAGATGTAAACGGATTAGGTACAGGGATAGTTTCAGTTTTAAGAGGTTGCTGGATGTGTGGTCCAGTCGTGTGAATGTTGTATTATTGTTATTTTAGACTTCGGGTACTTTATTCTTAATTTTTGCAGATGAAAATTTCATTAGTAGTGGATATTGTAATGGCCCTTGAGGATATTTTAGTGATTTCTATGTGTTTAGAGCATTCTCTTGACTACCTCATGTCCTTTGTGACTTGTTGGGATCGGTAAGTTAATTTCCTGGCAGTTTGCGGTTTAAATTTCTTTAAATATTGTTACTTTGGGACTTGCTCAGCTTATATGGTCCCGAATCTCCCTTTTATCGATTATGTTGAGTTTGTAATATTGATCACATATAGTTTTCATATATGTATTGCCAAAACTAGGCTCTGTTTCTATTTCTAAGCCTCAATTGTTCAGATCGAGGATGGCTGAGGGCCAAAGAATGGCAATCGCATGGCCCTGGCATCGATTTTATAGCCCAGGACAATTATGCATCGTGATTGCATGGCGGTGCATTGTGATCACGTAGTCAACTTGTAGTACTCATTACGATTGTGTGGCGATGGGATACGATCGTGTAGATTGAGGCAGTCAAGGATGGCGATCGTTTAGGCCTGCCCGCTATCACATAGAAGACCTAACAAGCCTATATAAAACTTTTTCTTTCCTTTTTCGATCATTTTCTCATTTCTCTGAGTTTTTCCAAGTTAATATAGTCATGTTGAGATTAATTAAGGTCTTAACTTGAAGTTTACTCTCTGGAATCAGATACCCGTGGTTCTACGATTGTTTCTTATTGTTTTTCTTTGCTATTGTAATAAAGTTTTCATGTTAAATAAAGTTTCCATGGATTATACATTCATTTTTTACCGTGAGTTTAATCCCTATTTTGTACCGTATGATGTATTAGCGGTGCTCTACGTGTTGGTATAAATATTTTAGCTTTTTGAGTTATTAGGGTTTCCGAACCCATTTTTAGTTTAAATTTCAACTCTGCTATTTATTTAAAAATATAGGTCTTGTTTTACTCCTCTTGACTTATGGATTATATTTTTTCTATATCTGTATGGTGTCGATCGTTTGTGATTCTTTATTGTTTCCAGCACCACTATCGAGGTTTTTACCGGCGCTAGTAGGCTACGGTCTACTTCCTATGATTTTTTCTTATTCTTTTTTTTTGCTATTGTAATAAAGTTTTCTTGTTAAATAAAGTTTCTATGGAATTATATATTCATTTTCTACCGTGAGTTTAATCCCTATTTTGTATCATATGATGTATAAACGGCGCTTTACATGTTGGTATAAATATTTTAGCTTTTCTAGTTATTAAGGTTTCAGACCTATTTTTAGTTTTGATTTTGACCCCACTATTTATACAGTAATATGGTCATATTTCACTCATCTTAAGTCGTGAATTATGTTTTTTCTAGATTCATACAGTGTCGAGATCGTTCGTGATTCTCTATTATTTCCAGTACAATTATCAAGGTTTTTGCCATGCCAGGTAGGCTACAATCTACTTTCTTCATCCTAGGTATTAATATAGTATATGTATGGTAAAGCATCAGCTCGGGGCTAGGATTATTAGTCGGGCCCAAATATTCTTATTCTTCCGAACTATGGCCTACTTAGTGGGCTTGTACCTTGGTTACTTACCTAGCGCTATGGTGCCTTACCCGTCTGTCTCATGCCAACTATGGAACATAGTATGGTTAGGGCAGAAGTATAACCATTGGTGCATATTGTGTATAGGATAACTCTTGATCGTATATTTATTGGTAGGGGATTATACTAGTGATTAGATCTTAGTAGCTAACCCCTAATTTAAGTTGGTGGCTTTAAAGCCGATATAGGTAGGCTGACTATTTTGTGTTCTACCTGAGATGTTGTGTATAATTAGGACATGTGTGGCCCCTTTGGGTCGTTGATATTCGAATACGGATTTACAAGATAGTTAGCATCCCAGTGTGATGTCATCGCACCTAGATAGGCACGTCTATGTTGTATAATTAGCTGCCTTATGTGATGACATTGTACCTAGCCAGGTACGACTATGCTAGATAATTAGCGGTCTTATGTAATGACATTATACCTAGATGGACATGACTTTCCTGGGTAATTAGAGCCCTTTGTGATGATATTATTCCCTAGCTTTGTGCGATCCTTAGAGTGAATTATATTGGGTTGAGCTATGATAGCTCTGTGTATTCCCCTGTATGGGTGTGTATGGCCCTTAAAGGGCATTCTCTTAGCCTTTGTGGAATCTTTGGTGTGGTTACTTGTGGATCAAAACCGTAGTTGGGCTAGGAGAGAATGTACCTTGTGACTAGGGCTTCGAAGCCATCCTATGGGTTCTGGTTAGTAGCTTTAGACTAGTTGGGCTTATCGATTTACTATGTGTTGCGAGCAAGCATTAATAGTTCAAAAGGTAATTGTATTTTTACAGAATAATAATAAAAAATATACTTCTTATACATTATATGTCCATGACTGTGGTGGCATTATGGAGATACTTTATCCTACCACCTGATCTATTTTCTCACTGGCACTCAGACTTTTGGGATAATGCCTACATGGAAGCAGTTGGGATTTCACTGTAGTTCTGGTTTTCCTGTTTGGATGGACTTGAATTCCACTGAGATATGATATACGATTTGATCCGAGACTTGGAAATTTTACCGTGACGACATACCTTGGTGGGTTGGTTATGAGGTTTGCATACGGGTTCGAGTCCCTCCACAGACCCTTTTGACCTCGGTTGCTATGCTTAGGGCATGATGCACAGCCCAGGGGAGGGGTATATGGAGGAGTAGTGGCATACGGTCCAAGTCTTCTGTTGGTCCCTCTTGATTCAAGAGTACGTCAGAGAGGGAGCATATCGGTACTTATTTAGGTGGTATGTGGTTTGAGTCCTCCATGGATCCCTTTTGATTCCGGAGTATCCAAAAGAGGGAGCATGACGACACTTATGTACTTGGTATGCATTTTGAGTCCTCAACGGGTCTTTCTTGATTCAGGTGTATACCAAAGAGGGAGAATGGCAACACTTATTTACTTTTCTAGCATCCTTTTGCATTGCATATCTATACGTTGACTTGTACTCTTCAGGACTTACGGGGGGAGTACCTATTGGGTTACTTGGTTTCTTGGGTGTACCTACCAGTAGAATAGGATACCAGCTGCATTTGTTTGCTAGTAGACTTTATTTATTCCCTTCTGTCTCTGAATAGTACTAGTTATGAACTTGCTATATTTGTTGTTAGCTTAACCTGGTGATGGAGTTGTATTCTCTTATTGGTCCTTCCATGTGTTGGTTATGTTGGAGCTCCAGGTACGTGTCGTTCTTGGCCATATTTTTTTATGGCCAGGTTTTATGTGTGATACCCTGATAGTGGCTTTTCTTCATAGTTGTTAGTTGATACTACGCATCCTGATAGCTGACCCCTTCATTGCGTGTACTAGGTATTAGCGCAATCACCCTTTTTCTGTTACACCTTATGTACTACTGCACTACTTGCTCTTGATGTCTCTTTATCTTTATTATGCTTAATTTAACCTAATCGGCCTATGATGCCTATTGGGTACCCATTGTTTTTGGTACTCATGCTATACTTTTGCATATTTTTTTGTATGCAGGTTTTAGTATGAGTCATCTAGACAGACGCTATCGTGCGGACTATTTAGGTGTTGTTCAGGAGGTATGGTGAGCAGTTGAAGTTCATGTTGGCCGGTCTTCCTTCTATCTCTACTGCTATTCCACTGGAGTCTGGATAGCTATTTGTAGTTTTTCCCCCATTGTGGGTTTTATTTTGTACCCTCTCCTGTATATAGATGCTCTACAACCACGACACTAGGTTTTAGAGAATTATGTTCAGTTGTGTATTTTTGTGTTCTGCTTCTATTTCTTTTCTTCATCTCATTTCCCTTTTTCTTTTGGGTTCTTAATACTGGTTAGGCTTGTATACAAGCGAGATATAGATGTCATCGCCATCATAACCTAGAGTTTGGGTCGTGACAGAGTGGTATCAAAGCTATAGGTTCACCAGAGTCTCTGGCTGTAAGAGGAAGTATTTGGTAAAGTCTCGTAGATCAGTACGTAAACGTTTGTATCCTATCTTCGGGAGGCTACATAACACCCTATAAGAAAGACTCTCACCTCTTGACTCCTTCTATTCGTTGTATAGCTATTAGGTTTCCTACCACTTCATTTCTCTCCACTCCTTTTAGATTATTAGGAATAGGCCATCGGAAGGCACCAGTGACATACACACACACATTGTCTAAGTTCAGAATCAAAATAAAGCACTATAAGATTACATCATTAGACATAGAGTTGGGAGTCACTCAGGATCTATCGGAGGTTACTGTCATGTCAATTCTTCAGAGTGCCTGTCTATTCAGAAGTACCAGTGGGTGTCTTGAGAGGAGTATCGATTGAGGATAAGCTTGATTGGTTTTTAAAATGGGTCGTTGATCATGTGGAACTATGTGGTATCATTGGACAGGATGATTAGACATATCCCTACACTATATGCTACTGAATATGGAAGGAGGTCGGATTATTTTTCTAGTGAATTAGTTTAACCGCTCCGTATGATGGCAGAGCACTGGGTAGTTGCAGGATATACCCTTGGGAAGTTCTTCGGATAGTAGTGGACTTTGACGAGGCTTGCCGTGAGACTTATGGGGATGGTTTTTAGGAAGTTTGCTGAGCAACGAGGGCTGGTTATGATCTATCTCAGGATCTGAGGGACGACCACCTTGGGGTTTCTTGATATATGGCAATTTCGAACATGAGGCCACAGATTGCCCGTTCCCGGGGTTCTTTTGTTATAGCAACCTAGGTAGAGTAGCCAGAGTTAGGGTCCATCCCATCCAATTTCTCCATTAAGTTCTCAAAATGGTTCTGATGATGCTCAATTCATAAGTGAACGGTATGATAGATAGATATTTTGGAAGCATAGATAAATTCAGTTTGGAAATTACAGTCAATCTGTATAAATCTTTTCTCAATTAGCCAATAGAGTCCCGGGTACTCAGAGTAGCCAGCCCTTTAGGGACACATTTCTAGGTTCGAAGGGTCTAAGTGGCAAGAGTAGATTATTTGTGGTCCCAGTTAGAGCAGGAACGGGTTTTTATGAGTGTGGTAAGCTAGGCCATTGGTCCAGAGGGTGTCCACAGCGCCAAGCCATGCAGTTGACAGTGATTGCAGCAACACCTTAGCAATTAGTTAGGGTAAATAGTGGTATTTGTTGTTCTTTTATACTTTTAGAGAGCTTGATTTTTGGGCCTAGGGAGTGCCCCAGTTGTGGACTTAATTAGGCTAGTTAACGGAGTCTTCCAGTGGTTTTTATTTTTCATCTTGCAGTCTTGGGCAAGGTGTTTTGGGTGAGCTATCTTCAAGCTCTATTTACGACATAATTTTATTTCATTTCCTGCCTAGTTGATTTACTTTAACTTAGGCATAACTTTGAATTAAATATTACTTGATCTATCTGAGCTAGCTGAGAGACTTTACCCTTGTTGATGTGGTATTATAAACTTGGTTTAGGCCTTGTTTTAGCCCTTTGATGTTAGTGCCCTTTATTTTGTGGCTCTTCGGTGGCACCTGGGTTGTGATTTCTATTAGCGAGCTTATTCTCGCCTTTTTAGCCCTGGGAGGTGCTTGTAAGTCTTTGTTATATTGTGGTCCAGTAATTCGGGGGTTGAATCCCTTGTTAGGTGGACCTTACTATATCCCAGTTGAGATTTAAACACCCTTAACTTGTCCACCTTAAGTGGTGAATAGTGTTTGTTGGGTCCTTTTGCTTTCCCGTGCATGAGAAAGGAACTTTTAGTGGTGGATCCTAGAAAAGGATTTGAGTTGTATGGCTAGTTTATACTGTAGAGATTGTGAGATAGCAAAGTTGGGCCTTCTATGATATATGGTCTTACAGTTTTTATTAGGCACGGGTAGGTTATTCTGTCCTCCCTAGATTCGATATTTGTTATATTATGATTATATCATAGCCATGACCAGTGTATCTCAGAAGGTTGATAGGGGTCCTTAGGACCTTGCTAATAAGGATCCATTATACATACAGGTCAGGTATTTAGTCCTTTGGAGTGCTTATTAGCATTGCGTTTTGAGGTTTGTTCATTCCTGCGGGAAGATGCCCTGCTATCCTAAACTGATCTTGCCCGACTGTGAGCTATTTGGTAACTATAGATTGTTATTTGCATTATATGTGACTCTTCTTGGTTGGTTCTAGAGGACAAGGGTGAGCAGTGTTTTTGGGTAAATGACTTTTTCTTTCTTTTCATTCCTTCGGCTCTAGATTGATTGCAAGAGCGTTACCCTTATCCTTCTCCCATAGAAGGGCTTATGTATGGTTGTTATCTCTTGGATTTCCTCAATCGTGTTTGCTTGTGATTAGTCCTTATGCCTATAGGCATGTAGCAATGTTGGTAGGGGACAGTGCACCTTTAGTGGTGGATCGAGGTTGTGATATCTCAGAGGATGTTGTATGCCCCTCTTTGTGATTCCTTTCTAGTCTTAGTCAGTAGAGGCAACCGTGCAGGATTAGACCCTTGTGAGTGTATACTAGGTTGGTTTTGCTGTGATTTCTTGCTTTCGGACAACTGGTTAGTTTATACCAAGTTGTGATCCAATTTCATGATTATGTTGGTTGTGTGAAAGTTGGGATTCTTTAAGGTTCTAAGTTAGGGGAACTTAACCTTAGAAAGATGTGAGTAGTTGGAGTTCATCCCTGTTCTCGGTTTTTTATGATCACTGGTTTTGGGTTTTTGGCTTTTAGATGACGCAATGGCTTAGCCTATTAAACTATTTTAATATGAGACGATGAAAATTGAGTTGCATTTATGATTTGTATTTATTATCAGATGGGAGTAAAATAATAGAGTACCTTGGGGTGATCATTGCCTTGTGTTTCAGATGTCATTCAGGTCGATTCCTAGTTGATTTTAAGTTGATAGGTTGATTTTGATTATCAATGTTCAAATAGGCACCTTGGTTTAAGTTCTAGAATGAAAGTTGGGTTGGCCTTGCAGACAAGGTTAGCTGTCATTTGTGATACCTAATGCTATTAGTTGATCGGTTGGTATCGATGGCCTTTTAGTAATATTGATAGTCTATCATACCCGAAGAACATGTATTCTTGGGATCTCTCCTATAGGGTTTTGTTAGTTTTTGACAGTATGTCATGGATAGGCATTGGAAGCTGCATTTCCAGAGTAATGATTTGATTCAGACCATTCTTCGCGAGACCTATCATACCAGATAATCCATATATTTGGGCATAGATGGAATATGTAGGGGGTCTTTTCACCTGCATGTTTGAATGGTCTTATGCTTATGTGAGATCCCAATCACTGCTATTTCAGACAGCGGACCTGATTTATATTTTTATTTGTTGAGGATAGTATAATATTGATTTTTCAACCACAGACTGATAGCCAGTACAAGAAAATTATTTGGATGCCTTAGGGTATCTAGTTCTTGATTTTCGTAATGGTTGATGTTGATGTTTGGATTTGATAAATCTTTATTTGACAGAAGGTGTTATTCTAGTTTTTTATGGTACCATTCAAGGTTGGTTCTCGGTGCTTGAATGACCAGCGAGTGAGGTTCGAGCACCACACTCCAGGTGGTATGTTATAGCGCTCCCCATTCTTGAGTGTAAGTGGGAGAAGATTTATATTTATTTTATTTGGTAATCCCTTATACTTTCAGGGGCCATGATTGCATATGGATCATCATGGATTAATTGTAAAAATCCGCTCACTTTTTAATGACTTCATCTCCTTGGGATGCCGAGAGATTATTTTTTGTATGTTGGAGATATTCTTCGTCTGCATAGGGTGCTAGCCTCTACTATATCAGACAGGGGTATGTAGTTACTTTGCATTTCTCGATACTATGCAGCGTGATATGGGTACAACAATAGCTTTGAGTGTGGATTTTTGCCTATCGAAAGACAGAAAATTTGAGCATATCATTCAGCTACTTCATGATGTGGTTCTGAGCTTGTATTTTGATCATGGTGGTAGCTGGGATCATCAATGGTCTTTAGCAGAATTTTCCTAGATAATTGTTATCATTCTAGCATCCATATAATACCATTCAAGGATTTGTATTGTATACATTACTGATTTTAGATTGATGTGTACAATGGTATTTAGACTCGACCTCAGACTTCTAATTTGATTTGAATTTCTACCAAGAGAGTCAAACTTGTGGGTTAGACTATAGACAGGGGCCACTCAGATTCTAGGCTTTGCTTCTTAAGGTTAATGTCGGGGACTTGATAATTGTAGGCTCAATGGGTGTCATATAATATTACAGACTAGATCAACGGGGTTGCTTGTAAGTTGTCCTACCTCCTAAGTTAGTAGTCGTACACCACATACTATCCATGTCTTCATGCCTTTTTTCTCTGACAAATTCATATCGTACATTCTGTTATCATTCAACTGGATTGGACAATTGGTTAGTGTGTTGAGTACCTTAAGACGGTTATTAATGAAATATGTAAATGGATTAGGTAAGGGGATAATTTTAGTTGTGAGAGGTTTTTGGATGCGTGGTCCAGTCGAGGAGGCCATTGGGAGGTGGAAATAATCATGTGAATGCTACATTCTTGTTATTTCATACTCGGGTGCTCGTTTCTTCATAACTTTCACAGACGAAAGTTTCATTAGTAGTGGATATTGTAATGTCCCTCAGGGACATTTATGTGATTTCTATGCATTTAGAGCATCCTCGTGACTGCCCATGTCTTATTTGAATTGCTGGGATCAGTAGGTTGATTTCCTAGCAGTTTTGCGGTTTAAATTTCTTTAAATATTGTTACTTCGGGTCTTACTCAGCTTATATGGTCCCGAATCTCCCTTTTATCAATTTTGTTGAGTTTGAAATATTGATTATATATATTTTCCATCTATATATTATTGAAACCAGGCTCTGTGCCTATTTACAAGCCTTAATTGTTCAGATCGAGGATGGCTGGGGGCCAAAGCATCGCGATTGCGTGTCCTTGGCCGCGTTGCATAGCCTAGGACCATTATGCATCGTAATTCATGGCGGTGTATTGCGATTGTGTAAGTCAGGTGTAGTACTCATCGCAATCGTATAATGGTGAGATGCAATTGTGTAGGCTAGGACAGTCAAGGCTCGCGATCGTATGGGCCTGCTAGCGATCACTTAGAAGATTTGACAGGCCTTTATAAAACCCTTTCTTTCTTTTTTCGATCATTTTCTCATTTCTATTAGTTTTTTCATGGAAATATGGACATATTGAGATTAATTAAGGTCCCAACTTGAAGTTTTACTTTGTGGAATCATATCCCCGTGGTTCTATGATTATTTCTTATTCTTTGTTTTCGCTATTGTAATAAATTTTTCATGTTAAATAAAGCTTCCACGGATTGTATATTTATTTTCTACTATGAGTTTAATCTCTATTTTGTACCATATGATGTATGAGTAATGTTCTATGTGTTGGTATAAGTATCTTAACTTTTCGAGTTATTAGGGTTTTTGAACCCCTTTTTAGTTTGAATTTTGATTCCACTATTTATTTAACAATATGGGTCTTGTTTTACTCCTCTTGACTTGTTGATTATGTTTTTTCTAGATCTGTATGGTCTCGTTCTTGATTCTTTGTTGTTTCCAGTACTACTATCGAGGTTTTCACCGACGCTAGTAGGCTAAGGTCTACTTTCTTTAGACTGGGTAATAGGACAGAATATGTTTGGTAAAGCTCCAACTCAGTGTTGATATGATTATCCTTCTAGCCTATGGCCTACTTAGCTGGCTAGTACTCACGCCAACTCTGGAACATAGTATGGATGAGGGAGGAGTATAACTTTTGGTGCGTATTGTTTATATGCTGGCTCTTGAACATATAGATTGGTTGGGAGAGTATTATAGTAGCTATTAGAGCTTAGTAGCTATCCCCAGATTTAGGTTTGTGTCTTTGAGCCGATTTAGGTAAGCTAATTTTTATGTGTTCTACCTGAGACGTTGTGCATGATTAGGGCATGTGTGGGCCTTTAGGCCATAAATAGCCGGATATGACTTTTTGGGATAGTTAGCAACCCCATATGATGTCATCGCACTTATCCAGGTACGATTATGGTTGATACTTAGCTTTCTTATGTGATGACATTGTACCTAAATAGGTACGGCTATGCTAGAAACTTAGTTGTCTTATGTGATTACATTGTACCTAGACGGATATGGCTTTGCTAGGTAGTTACGAGACCTGAGTGATGATATCATGCCCTAGCTCGGTACAAGTCTAGGAGTGAGTTGTATTAGACTGAGCTACGATAGCTCAGTGTTTTCCCCTGTACGAGTGTGTAATTGGCCCTTAAGGGGAGCCCTCTGGGTAGTTTTGGAATCTTTGGTGCGGTTATTCGTGCATCAGGAGTTGGTATAAGATAGGATGTACCTTGTGGCTAGACTTTGCAGCTATCCTATGGATTCTAGTAAGCGGCCTTAGACCAGTTAGGCCTATTGATTGTCTGCGTAGCAAGCATGCACTGATAGTTTAAAAGGTAACTGGATTTTGATAAAATAATAACGAAAAATTAATTTCTTATACACTATTTGTATCTACGGCTGCGGTAATATTATGGAGCTATTTTTTCGCACCATCTGATTTATTTTCTCACTGACACTTGGATTTTTGGGGTATTGCCTACTTGGCAGCATTTGGGATTTCACTGTAGTTCTAGTTTGACTATTTATCTTGACTTGAGTTCCACTAAGTATGATATATGAGTTGATCTCGAGGCTTGGCAATTTTTCGATGATGACTATATAATTGGTGGACTAGTTATGAGATTTGCATGTGATTTAAGTCCCTCCACAGTCCATGCTGAACTGAGTCACTATGCTTAGGGTATAAGATGTAGCCTAGGGGAGGTTACATAGAGGGGTATATGGTTTGAGTCCTACGTAGGTCCCTTTTAATTGGAGATTATCCAAAAAAAAGAGAATATCGATACTTATTTATGTGGCATGCGATTTGAGTCATCTGTGGGTTCCTCTTGATTAGGGAGTATCCTAGAAAGGGAGCATGCCGACACTTGTTACTTTTCCATCAGCCATTTGCATTTCATCTCTACACATTGACTTATACTCTTCAGGACTTACGAGGGGAGTACCTATTGGTTACTTGGTTTCTTGGGTGTACCTACAGGTAGAATGGGGTGTCATCCGGGTTTTTTTGCTAGTAGACTTTGTTTGTTCCCTTCTTACTCTAATTAGTACTATTCGTGCACTTATTGTATTTGTTGTTAGTTATCTTGGTGATATAGTTTTATTCTCTTGTTGGTCCTTCTGTGTGTTGGTCACATTAGAGCTCTAAGTACGTGTCACACTTGATCATGATTTGTTTATGGCCTACATTTTATGTGCGATACCCTGATAGTAGCTTTACTTTATACTTTTTAGCTGATACTGCACATTCTGATAGCTGACCCCTTCACTACGTGTACTACCTATTATTCCATCACTTGATTTTTGTTATACATTAGGTTCTACTGCCCTACTTACTCTTGATCGTTCTTTACTTCTTATGCTTACTTTTTCCTAGTCGGCCTATTCTACTGGGTACCCGTTGTTCCGTTTTTTGGTAAACACTTCTGCATGTCTTTCTGATATAGGTGTTAGTATGAGTCACTAGGAAAACGTGAACATGCAGATTAGCTTGTACGATTTCAGGAGGTACATTAAGCAGCTAGCGTTCATGCTGGTCGGTGTTCCTTCTGTCTTCACAACTATCCTAGTTGGAGTTCGGATACTTATTGGGTAGTTTTTCCTGGTTGCAGGTTGTATTTTATACCTTTTGTATATAGATGATCCATAACCATGACACTAGATTCTGGGGATTCATTCTAGGTTGTGTATGTTTATGTTCTATTTTTGTTCCTCCTTTTCATCCCCCTTCTAATTTCTCTTGGTTTTTGGTACGGGTCCATCACTTTACACTCTGGGACAGGGTTATGCTTGTATGCTAGTGGAATATAAATGCTATTACGACTCAATTTTTGGGTCGTGACATGTACCTAGAGTGTCTTGTTGGATCCACTAGAAAAAGCGTCCCATCCTATGGGGGGTATGAGATCCCCTACACACAAGGTAATATGTGGACTTCAACGCTTTATTCCTTGAGGTATGTCGATTATAGAAACTCCCCTACAGAAGCTAAAATTAAATGTTTGTGAAAGCTTATTTTTAAATAAGTCTTTATCTTTTGTTAAAAACTAATGAGCTAAGCCGTTTTAGCATAGTTTACTTGAGGTATGAACTTTTAACTTTTTTCATTATAAACTGTTAAATTGCTTATTTGAGTTAGAGCCGCAGTTGAGATTTACTGTCATGCATTGCTAAGTACTTATCATTAATACTATATATCTTGTATTATACCTGCTCACATACTAAATACATGTTTTATGTGTTAATTCTACTCTTGATGCACGTGTTAACCCCCATACAAATATTGCCAACCATCTAGAAGTCCAAGGTCGACACTACTTGCATTCTTCGAAGACTAGAAGATTGGTGAGTCCTCACTTGATTCGAGGGAAAGCTATGGAGTTAGTTATTTTGCTTATATAGAGCT
>JBDJHY010757959.1:0-15493 GCA_039654485.1 Withania somnifera | reverse complement strand
TATGTACTATATACTAACGATATCGACCCATATATACTACATACTAAAGATATATTAGACATATTAACAGTATACTATAAAATATACTATATATTGAAGATATATTAGAATAAATTATCATGAAAGGAATTACGATTCTGGCATCGAAACGAAAAAGTGCTATTTGAAGGGGCTAGAAGCATTTTTTGAAAAAATTGGGTGGGCCAAATCGCCTATGGATAGATCTCGAAAAAATACGTGAAATCAAAAAAATCGTCTAAAACGGACATCCGAGCACAAAGTTATGGCCGTTTGAAGTTTTACCGATTTACAATTACTTTTTCCCCTTAACTTGGATGTATATTATATTCTAATGATATATTTATAAACTAACTAATGATATATACTATATACAATGTACTAAATGTAGATACTAAATATGCTATATATACATCATATATACACTATATGTACAAGATATCACTATATATATATTATATATACTATTTATTAAAAATATATTAAATTTTAAAAAAAATACCGAACTGGGCCAATATAGGTTTGCATATTCAATATGAACAATTATATACATTTTTCAAAAAATTGAGTCCAAAACCTAAATTTCTTTAATTTTATTACAATAAATCTAATGGTTCAAATTTAATCTCTTTAATTTTTTTTTTAAATTGAATTACTCCATATCAAACCCCAAAACCCTATCCATTTTCCTTCACACCCCACAACCGTCTCCCTTAACTCATCCACCTTCCTGACTTATCCTCCTTCCCTTTCTCCTCACCTCCGCTAGAAATCAGCCGGCATCACTCTCACCGGTGACCACCAACGCTGATGCCGCCACCGTCCTCCTCAACTCTTTTTCTTCTCTCAACTCCTCTCTCCTTCTCCCTCACTCTCTCGCCCCCAACTCCATCGATGCTGCTCTACGGGCTACAAATAGTGTCACTGCCACAATACTGTTCCTCATATCTGACCGCCTTCCAACTCAAGGCATCTGCTACTACGTTTGCGTTGCCCGGATGATATAGGATAGAGATGTCGCAGTCTTTCAGTAGCTCAATCCATCTTCGATGCCTGGAATTCAACTCTTTTTGATTCCTAATATACTGAAGACTGCGATGGTTAGGAAAGATCTCACATCGAACCCTATATAAATAATGTCTCCAAATCTTAAGCGCAAACACTACCGCCACCAACTTTAAGTCATGAGTGGGGTAGTTACACTCATGCACCTTCAGCTGCCTAGAAGCATATGCAATAACTCGACCCTGCTGTATCAAAACACATCCCAAACCGACACCAGATGCATCACAATACACGGAGAATCCTTGACCCTCCACTGGCAGTGTCAAAACTGACGTCGAGGTCAATAAGTCTTTGAGCTTAGCAAAGCTCAACTCACATTCCTCAGACGATTGAAAGGTAACATCCTTCCTTGTCAACTTAGTCAAAGGTGCTGCAATAGAAGAGAACCCCTCGACAAAACGCCATTAGTATCCGGGCAAACCCACAAAACTGCGAATCTCAGAAACAGTAGTCGGTCTTGGCCAATCACGTACAGCCTGCTTATGCACTCTATTGTGTATTAAGGGGTGTATTACTAATACCACCATTTTCTATGTATTAGTAAACAAAGGTTTGATCACTTGTATTAACATGTGTATTGACATTATTACCCATCCAATTTCTTTCTAACACATTTCCCAATAAAAAGCGTAGGGGGTGTTTTTGTAAACAACATCTTTTTATAAAAATTATACAAGACATATGTTATTTTCAATATATCAAACCGAATATTATATAAGAAAAATTATATCATAACTAACCAAGCATAATTAATACAGATATTACTAATGCATGCATTATTAATACACCATATTATGTACCGTTTTTATGCACTCTACCAAACGGCCTCTAAGAGTTATAACTTTAATATCCAAACAAGGGGATTCTTGTATAGTCTGAAGCAAAAAGTCAACTGATAACTGATAAATGAACGAACATAAAACTATCTAAGGAAGTCTTTATAAAATTAAAATGAAAAAATGTCGATCGAGACAAGGCCCCTGAGAATAACTGATTAAGAAGTGAATAAAATTAAACTACAACTTTATATATGTTAGGAGAAATATTTTCATTCCGACCATTAATAAACTGCTTAAAATAATAATTAACATTTTAAATAAAGTTTTTTTTTTCATTTTAAATGACATGATCAATAGTTTAATATTTTGCGGTCCATATTTTTATCATCCCATGAATCCAGCACGTGATAAAAATAAAATGTTATGAAATATAAAAGAATTTTGATCATATATATACTATGTATCACATAATATAATATTATGACTGAGCCTACTTTTGCTTCTTAGTTTAAATAATACATAAAGAGCAATCAGAGAGAGTAGCTTAACCGCGGCCATGCATTGACTAAATCATGATTATTTATTAACCAATATTTCAAGCATGTGTTTCTATGTTACAAATCCTATAATATATCTGGTGAAACAGTAGGAATTATATGGTCAACAGTTTTAGAATGGGGTTGAGGTAGAGAAAAATTTGATCATGGTAGGATAAATATGACCAGATAATTTAGAAAATTGGCTAAATATGAAAAATTGGGGTAATTTTTTTTTATAAATTTGTGTGAGGTAATATAGTTTAGAAACTATAAAATAGTGGTATATATCAACAAATTATTCTTCATAGAACACATAGATTGAATTTAATTTGTATATATATGGATTGCCGCCTACCACTGCTTGAATTTCTAAACTTGTGTTAATTATTATAATTCTCTATATAAATAAATAGTGATTCCAATGGCAAACACACTAGGCAGAAAACACTGAAAACCCAACATTCGAATAATTTTTCAGATTTTGCAATTAGTATATCCACAATATAGCAGCAATGACTTCGTTAGCTGTAAACCATGAAGTTGGGATTTTCCGCCCAGAGGCAAATTTTTCTCCTAGTCTGTGGGGAAATATTTTTAGCTATCCTACCAGGGATAAACAGGTAGCTAACTCTATGTACTTGTTTATTATTATTATTTTTCATTATAAAATAAATGAACACTAAATTGATCGCCTCGCAGTGAACATAATCTTTTGATGATTAATTCATCGCAAAACCAATTAGCTACCAATTTAATTCCTATTCTTTTAGTCATTTTTTTTTTCCTTCACGACAAAATAACTAACAATGTGCATTTGCAGGTATCTGAGAACAATATAGCGGAGATTGAGACTTTGAAAGAAGAAGTCACGCACATGATAATAAGTTCTGACACCACAGACAAAATATATTTGATTGACACTATTGAACGTCTTGGGATTTCATACCACTTTAGGGAAGAGATTGAAGATCAACTAAGCAAGATGTTTGATCAAAATGTCATTCATGAAGAGGATGATTTATACAAGGTTTCTCTATATTTTCGATTGTTTAGGCAACATGGCTATCCAATATCATCCGGTATGTTTATATTTATGTGGTCAAAGTTTACTTTTGAGGGATGTCTTTAAGTTCGTATATTACCATTAAACTAGCTCAACGGCATTCTTAACAAGATTGTTTTTCTTTCCAATTGTCAACGCCAGACTTTATTCACACCTCCAACGGTAACTAACATAACAAAGATATTTTGTGAATCAGAATATTTCAACCAATTCAAGGACAACAACGGAGAATTCGAGAAAAATCTACTTACAGATGCAAAGGGTCTGCTAAGTCTGTATGAAGCAGCACATGTTAGGATACATGGGGATGACATATTAGAAGAGTCACTTACCTTTGCAACATCCAATCTTGAGAGGATAATACCTACCTTAGATTCTACTCTTCAGAAACAAGTAACACATGCCCTTATGCAATCTCTTCATAGAGGCATCCCAAGAGCTGAAGCACATTTTAATATTTCAATATATGAAGGCTGTGGATCAAGAAATGAAAAGCTACTAAGACTTGCGAAACTAGATTACAATTTATTGCAAGTGCTACACAAAGAAGAGCTTAGTGAACTCACATTGTAAGTAATTCTTGAGTTTGTGTTTTTGTTTTGAGTATTGTATTTGTACTACTATTATTTAGCTAACTAAATATTATTCTCGTTTACTTTGAAGGTGGTGGATAGATTTGAATTTTGCGTCTAAACTTTCTTATGTCCGAGACAGAATGGTGGAATGCTTTTTTTGGGCAGTGGGTGTATACTATGAACCTCAATATTCCAGGGCACGAATTATCCTTGCAAAATGCATAGCTATGATTTCTGTAATTGATGACACATACGACTCTTATGGTACTCTTGCTGAACTAAACGTATTCACAAAAGCAGCAGAGCGGTATGATTTTGTTGGATATTTATCTTGTTATCTAATTAGTAACTTTACATTACCTCACGATTCATTTTTAACACAATTATTTTTTAATATTACTTTCAAAGATTTATAAAAATACTATCTCCAATCTTTACGTTGGAATTAATATGCGGAGTGTATGCGTTAATTAACATTATTTTGTCATTACAGGTGGGATATAAGTGAAGTTGATCAACTCCCAGACTATATGAAAACGATATATACATCTCTTCTCGATCTCTTCAATGACTATGAAATGGAAGTTGGAAAACAAGATAGATCCAATGGAATTTTCTATGTCAAAGAGGCGGTATGACACTAAAAAAAAATACTAATATCATTTCCCTTTATTTTGTGAAGTTCAACTATTTTATGAAAGATATGAAAATTTAATAAATATTGTTTGTTGAATAGATGAAAGAAATCATAAGGAGTTACTATATTGAAGCAAAATGGTTCATTGGAGGAGATATTCCGTCATTTAAAGAGTACATGAGCAATGCATTAATCACTGGAACCTATTACCTACTTGCACCAGCATCATTATTGGGCATGAGATCAGCATCTGAGGCAACATTTGATTGGATGATAAATAAACCTCAAATTCTTGTGGCTTCTGCATTAATCGGACGAGTCATTGATGACATAGCTACTTATAAGGTATTGATATGCAAACTTATTTACGATTTTTTTTTCAATGTATAAATATTTCATTATAAGGTTTTCATAAATCACTGTTTTTCTTATAGATTGAGAAAGAGAAAGGCCAACTTGTCACGGGAATTGAATGTTATATGGAAGAGCACAATTTATCAGTTGAAGAAGCAAGTGAAAAACTTTCTGAAATAGCTGAAAATGCATGGAAGGATTTGAACAAAGAGTGCATTAAGCCTACTTCTATGCCAAGTGAAATTTTAATGCGTGTTGTGAACCTCACACGTCTAATCGATGTTGTTTATAAAAATAATCAAGATGGATATAGTGACCCAAAAAATAATGTGAAATCTGTGATTGAGGCCTTACTCGTCAATCCCATAAACTTGTAGGGAACTTTGAATATTCAACAGTGGTTATTGAAGATGATCATTGAAATAAGTAGATGTAACTCATTGTTGAACCTTATTTAATAAATAAAATTGATTTGTAAACCACCACATTTTTTATCAATTAAATTTAAAATTCAAATAATATACTTATGTGATTAAAATTGTTTGTACATTTAAAAGTATCACTCAGTAGGATGTGCGCATTTTATTTTTTTAGTCTGATCTTCTATTTTCTTAATTTCTCTTATATGTATATATACAAGGGCGGATCTATGCTTAGGGAAGTGGGTTCCACGACACCCGCTTGTTTCCATTGAAATTTTGTATATATATGAATGACAGTATATATATATATATGGATCACTAAATGTATAATTATTAAAGGTGGCACCCAAAGAAATAAAGTGCCTCTCGGTTTCATTGGTTTAAACTTGTGTTTACCACCTTAGGGATGCAAGTTCAATCCCCACGACATTCCTCAACATGGGCCATACTACCCATAGACAATCTACTCAGGGAATCCGCTATAACACTAGCCTTAACCGAATAACAAAGTAAACTTATATCATAGTCCTTCAGGAGATCAAGTCACTTTCTCTATTGAAGATTTTACTCCTTCTAGCTGAACATATACTCGAGACTCTTATAGTTTATGAAGAAATCTACATGCAGACCATATAAATATTGCCTTCTTATCTTCAAGGCAAAAAGCATAATTTCTAGCTCAAGGTCATGAGTCTAGTAGTTCTTTTCATGAGTCTAATGATGTATAGAGGCATATGTAATCATCTTTCTATTTTTTATCAGTATACAACTGATTCCAACTTACGAAACATTATAATAAATAACAAAACCATATGTACCCTTGGGCAGGGTCAACACTGGGGAAGAAGTCATCTTAGATATTAACTCATGAAAGCTCTTCTCACAAAGGTTGGATCACAGAAACTTGACCTTCTACTATGTCAAACAGGTTAATGAGAAAATAATATATGAGAATCTCTCAACAGATAACCTATTGTAACTGGCTAAACTTAGGAAACTTCTAATACTAGAAGGAGAAGTGGGTGCGGGTCTACTATAGTTCTTTAATGCAATTATCTTTAGTGAATCAACCTCAACTCCCACACTAGAAACCACATAATTGAGAAAGTCAATGGAGTTCACCCAAAACTCGCGTTTAGAGAATGTTTCAAAAAGCTGACATTCCTGAGAGGTTTGCAAAACAATCCTTGAGTGGTTTTCGTGCTCTACCTCACATTTGGGTTAACCAGAATATCATCCAAAAAGACAATCACGAATATGTCCAAATGTGGTTTGAAAACTCTCCTCATGAGGTCCATGAAATCCAAATAAGAATTGGTTAGTCCAAATGACATAACTATGAATTTGAAATGAGCATACCTAGTTCTGAAGGTTGTCTTCGGAATGTCTCACTCTATGACTTATAGCTGATGACATGAGATCAATTTTCTAAAAAAGCAACTAGCACCTCAATATGGTTGAATAGGTCATCAATACGGGGATAAGATATTTATTAATGATGGTGAACCTGTTCAACTGGCGATAATCAATGCATATTTAGAGAGACCCATCTTTCTTAGGCTCTAACAGAACTGGTGCGCCCAGGGGGATACACTGGATCTGATGAAACATTTACCTAAAAGACCTTTTTAAAATTCCTTGAGATTTATTGGGGCCATACAATAACGAGAAATGGATATAAAGTGGGTGTCTAGAAGAAGGTTTATTGCAAAGTCTATCTCCCCGTTTGGAGGGACTTCAAATGGAGCCCCATGAAAGACTTCTAAAATTTCTTGACAATGGAAACTTATTAAAAAGATGGGGTCTCGGATTTGGAATCCTTAACCCGATCTAAGTGATAGATTCAACTCGTAGAGATCATCTTCCTATTGCTAATGTAAGAAATAAAGTGACTCTTAAGCAAGAAGTTATTACCCTATTATTCTAGGAGTGGTTCATTGGAAATTGAAAATTCCTATTCTAGTTTTGCAGTCAACTGCGGAATAACATACATAAAACCAGTCCATGCCAAATATGACATCAAAATCTATCATTTCTAACTCTACTCGATCTACTAGATTGACTTTATGGAAAACTAAAATTGGATAATTTCTTAAAATTTGTCTTTGTACAATTGATCCACCAACTGGCACAAAGTTATATAAGGGTTTTAAGAGTTGTTCAGAAGTGAACCCATTTGATAGCTATATATGGAGTAATAATATACAAGGTAGCATCAAACAAATCATGTACATCATGAGAATTAATTTGTAACCTACCACTACCTACATATAGTTATTTCTCTTGTCCTGGCAAATCCCAAGAGAATATAACCTATCATGGCACTAACCACCTACAATACTAGTAGTGGCACCATATTTATACCATACAATCTTTTGGAGATGCTGACGGAGTTGACAGAGCTTGTCTATACCCTTATTGCCTTTCCTAGAAATCTCTGTATCAGGTCTGACCTCATTCAACACATCCATCTCTCCCTAGTAAACAATCACTGAGAGTTACTTCCTATACTTATTTTAAAGGACCTATGAGGGCCCAGTTACAACATTACCCTGTGATTGTCAAGTTGGCGCTCTTAATAGTTGGTCATTGCATTACTTGGGTGCGGGTGCACTAGAAGATGACTAAACTAGACCAAAAGAACTCTTAAGAAAAAATAACCGATTTTGATTTTTTGTCCTTTACTGACTAACCTCCTAGTGGGCTGTCTTTGCCCTCTTATTCTAATTCTCCTCCATTTCCTTCAAATTTTCTCCTTTAAACTCTTATGCATAAACCATAAGCGTGGAAATGTCAAAATCATAAAGTGCTAAAGCTTCCTTGCGCTCCTTCCTAAAATGCTAAGAGATCTCTGCCACGAACTTCCTTATTTTTTGCCTTATGTTTGAGACCATATTTGGAGAGTACCTTACCAACTGGGTGAACTTCAGGCCATACTTAAAATTTATTGACCTGTGCTCTAGATTCCTTAACTTATCTTCTTTGGCCTATCTCATCTCAAGAGGAAAGAAATAGTTAAGAAAGGCATGTGCAAAATCAAGTGGAAAGATGTAGTTAAGTAATTCTTATGTTTATTTATATTTTGATTTCTCTTAAGAGTAATAAAAATATTGACTCTCCTAGTGGATTAAATATTTTTAGTCAAATAGTCTTTTCGTCACTTAAAATTTGTATTTTATATATCAGTTAAAATGAAGAATACTTTAATATTTTACAATATATGAGTGATAATTTTTTTTACAAAATAATATATGAGTGAAATATGTATAAATAAAGTAACATAAACAATGAGTCCTCTTTTATGTTAACTAACATAAGATAAAATTTATTTTTAAGTCAAATCTCCAATGAGCACTGAAACAATACCTCCAATGTGCTATCGGCCCAAACCGTTAATCAATACCTCCAATGCTCATTGAAATAAGCATTATCCAACCTAGGTCATAGATAGCTAGTGGCTCCCAGCCTAATATATACATGCTATGAAGTTTAGTACCCGTGATATCCCAACAAACATACCTGAACACACAATATAACCTAAAAACCGGTAAAATGAAAAAATACTACCACGGAACATCAATAAGATGATGCACTACAATATAGGCATAATGTACAATACCAACTACCCACAAGGAGTGTCCCTCCAAGATGCACTAATCCTGAACCTTACAATAGGTGAACTCCCAATCCATATTTTATCAACCATATAACACCAACAAACAATACCATAACCCTGAAAGCAAAAGACAACTCTAATCGCTTGCAGACACTGGAATTGGTTGTAGCTACCATGGTATCTCTGTGCTATTTAACCCTGAAAGCAAAAGACAACTCTAACAGTCCTAGTTCAATGATACTATTAAGCGTAATTATGCTAGCTACACCCCAGGTGTAGGTCTAGAAAACCTACCTGTTGTCTGGAAAAATGCCACTACAATCCATGGAGATCACCCCGAAAGGCCACGAAACATGAAAAATCAAAATGCAGACATATAAATTATAACGAATTTTTAGCTTTGCTGAAAATGAGATCTAAAATAGACCCACAAACTTGCCAATTGGACCCATAAAAAAACTTTTCCATGGAGTTCCCGGCAACACCAGGAACACATACTCCAAAAATAAGCATAATCTGAATAAGAAATGGGCTTGAAAATGCCTCGAGAAGGAGGGGAATAAAATGTACAACTTTACATACTTTACAATAATCATAATGTAAAGTTACATAGAAAAAAGAAGATGAAAAATCAACTATGAAGTATAATGTGGTCCTAGGCACCAAGTACAATCACCAATAACATTAAAACCAAGTGTCAACAAGGATTACCAAGTATTCATAATGGTCATCAATTGTGAACTTAGCCATTTCCATAAAAATTATGAAGTAGAGGAGCTTACCAATGAGTGGAGGAATAAGGAATTTACATTAAGAGAATGTTGCCAACAAACTATGATGAATTAATGAATAATTCTAAATCTTAGAGGGAAAGAGAGAGAGGGAGAGAGAGAGAGAGAGAGAGAGTTGTCCTTGAATAATTCAGAATCATTTTTGATAGTTGAGGTAAAAGAGAGACATGGTAGTGATCCCGTTTTGATGAATCTTAAGGAGGTTGCCCTTGAAAAGTAGATAATGGTTTTCTCCCAAGGAGGAGCTGGTGTACTTCGTTATCAAGCTAAACTGTGTGTCCCCAGTGTTGATGGTTTACGATAGAGGATTTTAGAAAAAGACCATAGTTCCAGATATTTAATTCATCTGGTCTCCACCAATATATTTAGATATTAGAGGGAAGTATATTGGTGGAATGGTATAAAGAGGGACGTAACAGACTTTATAGCTATGCATCCCAACTTTCAACAGGTGAAAGTTGAACATCATAATCCAGGAGGTATAACTCGAGAGTTTGAGATTCCGACATGGAAATGGGTAGTGGTAACATGTACTTCATTGTTGGTTTGCCTCTTACTAGCAGACAACATGAATCAAAATGGATGATTGGCTTCAGAATGACCAAATTAGCCCATTTCTTGGCTGTAAAGACTTCATATATAGCAGAGGACTATGCTCGAACTTTCATTCAACAAATGGGAAAGTTTTATGGTACTCCATTGTTTATCATTTTAGACAAACGTAACTAGTTCACCTCTCAATTTGGAAGTCTTTAAAGAAAGGTATCTGTATTTAAGTACTTCTTAGTAGTGCGTTTTAACTATAGACAAATAGTCAGGCAGAGAATACTATCCATAATTCGGAAGACATGCTGAGGACATGTGTGTTAGCTTTCAAGGGTAACTGCGATGATCACTCAGCTTTGATTGAGTTTGGGTACAATAATAGTTACCACAATAGCATTCAGATGTCTCCATATGAAGCCTTATAAGGGATAAGGTGTAGGTCCCTGTAGTGCGGTTTGAAGTTGGTAAGGTTTCTTTGATAGGACCAGACTTAGTCCATGATGCCACGAATAAAGTCCAGCTTATGAGGGAGAGATTAAAAATAGAGTTGCAAAAATCTTATGCTGATGTGAGAAGAATGGACCTCTAGTTTGAAGTTAATAATTGGGTGTTTTTAAAGGTTTTTTTTCCATGAAAAAGGTTGTGATATTTGGAAAGAAGGGGAAGCTCAGCCTCCGCTATGTAAGCTCACATAGATTCAAAAGAGAGGGGGCAAGGTGGATTACAAATTAGACTTACTTACAAAATTGGCATCCATTCACCCATTTTTTCATGTATCCTTGTTGAGGAAGTGTATTGGAGATCGTTTGCTTGTTGTGCCATTGGAGAGGGTAAACGTGAAGCATAGCTTATCTTATGAGGAAGTACCAGTCTACATTCAAGATTGGCAGGTTTGTAAACTCATATATAAAAAGGTTTCCTCAGTTAAAGTCCTTTGGAGGAGCCATTCAAATA
The DNA here is from genome assembly GCA_039654485.1 of Withania somnifera. NCBI lineage: Eukaryota > Viridiplantae > Streptophyta > Magnoliopsida > Solanales > Solanaceae > Withania > Withania somnifera. The sequence continues at coordinate 4,134 of JBDJHY010757959.1, read as the reverse complement.
GAAGGATCTACATGGGAAGCTAAAGCAAAGATGATGCCTAGGTATCCCCATTTTTTTCCTATGAATTCTAGTTAAGATTGAGGTAACTATTCCTTAATCTATTCTATAGTTACTTCTCTTTGATTTCTTATTTTCCTATCACCATAATATGATTTCATATGTTGTAAAGAGTATCTAGTTTAGTGAATTGAATTCATATTTCACATTTGTTGCAATTCTCAGCTATGATGTGTTTAGTAGTTAGTTTTAGTATTATAAGAACTTGAATCTTCGTTCAGCTCAATGTTAAATTTTTCCATTCCAAGGCTCGATTCCATAAGTTCAAGCTTAGTTTCTTCGTTTTAGCTATTATTTAAGGATGAATTATTCAAAAGAGGAGATATTATAACACTCGAGGAATAATTTTCCCACTTTTTTCTTAGTTTCCTAGCTAACTAAAGCTTCAGGATGAGTATTTAGACCCATAAACCGTATAAAATGAGTTTGGGATGCATACATGGAGATTTAAAAGAAACTTTCCAAGAGGGAAGGATCCCTGCAGATTATAGGTCATTATAAGGAGTAAACCACACGGAGAGCGGCATATCGCGGAGTTTTGCTGGATAAGCCTTGTGATATGATGCATGGTGCTCAGGTTATCTCACAAGATAAACTGCGTGGCACGAAGACTAGGCCATAGGTTCCTTTTTGTGATTTAATGACTAGAGTTCTTACTGATGTTGATTCCCGTGTTCAATTTAGTCTTGAACTATTCTCTTATGTTCATAGTTATGTTCTTATCAGTTTTATCATGTTTCTCCATGGTTATAAGATAGTTTACTAATTACCTTCGTATTCAAGCATGATCCCAGTTGTTAGTCAAGCGTTTTTTTACGAAAGATTAGCCCTTTTATATAGAAATTGTTCATTATCAAAATTCGTTCATGTTTACATGTTAGTATTTTGTATATTTCAGTTGCAAAGATGGTTTACAAGTCTTATTCAGTATTTCAAGTATTTTGCTAATTACGCATAAAATTTCAAATTTTAGGCTATTTATACCATTCCTTGGTATATATTTGATCTTTTGATCACAAAATAGTATAAGTATCATTTTTAAGGCTTGAGTTAAGCACATTCAGTATTTCAGGATCAAATTTGATCAGGGACTCAAATTATTTTAGTATGACTATTACTAGATTAAGTAGAGCATTATTTTACTAGTATAGGTTAGTTCTTATGATTATATATGGCATAGACTATCAATGTTCATGAGTAGTTCAGCACAGTATGAGCACTAGTATTTCCATTTTATGGGAGTAGTATCCAGCACTGAGTGAATTTGGGTTCCTGACAACCTCTCTCTCAAAACTACGTTGTCACTATAGGTTTTATAGCCCGAAAATAAGGCTCAGTTTAGTGGAGCCACATAATTATTGGTCCCTTACATTGTAAGTATTGGACCCCATCCTTTCAGTGTAAGAGCAGCATATTGAATTCCATAAGGCTAATATTATTTCTGTCGGTTAAGAGAACCTCTCATTTGTGTTCGGCTTTTGAATTTTATAGTATACTAAACATGAAGCATTGATTCACCAGTTTCATATGAGAGTATGACTATTTTTAGTATTTTCATGAGGTGTAGTTTTCAAGTAAATTTCTAGTTAAATGTGAGTCAATGCACCTTAGTTTTCATGATATAAGATAATGCAAATTTTACTAGTTTCTCAATATACAATTCAGTTGGATATTGCATATATCTCAATTTCTTATTTTATTTCTTTTGTTTTTGGATTTAGTGTTTGTATACTATTAGTTGTATACAGATCATTATAATCACATGCCTACATACTCAGTACATTCCAAAAGTACTGATGCATTCTTTTTGCCTACACTCATAATGTAGATTCAAGCTATCTATCCCATGCTCGAGGATAGTCTTCGATATTCATTTAGAAGAGATTCATTAGCGAGTCTTTATGATTAGAGGGAAATAATAGTATGGATTGTGGAACAAATTCCATGAGTTGTACTATGACTTGTGAACAGAATGAAAATTCAGTTAAGTTCCATGAAAAGGTATACGGTCTTTGGAACCCATTCCACGGTCAGCAGACCCATCTATGTGTCACAACCCAAAATTCAGGTGATGATGGCGTCTATAACCCTCCTGTAGACAAGCCTAACCCTACAACCCAAAGCCACGCGCAATGGGCTATAAACTCTCAAAACATCCAATAAAGTGGAAAAAGGAATAAATAAAACATAAAAGAATGGACGCTAGAAGGAATACATACATAGCCAAAATCCCAAAACCTAGTGTCAATGGCATATGGAGCTACTATAAAGAATAACCAAAAGGTACAAAATGCAAATTAACTTCTACAAAAGTAATACACCACGGGGCCTGCTGTAGACAGAATAAAGAAATTCTAACTCAAGGAAACCACAGTCGGCTTGGACAACAAAGATCACCGTAATCTCCGCAATCCACTGAATCTACTTCGTACGATCACTCGGATAACCCCTGACGGTATATGTACCATAGAAGAGGTATAGAAGTGCAGCATGAGTACCAAACAAGGTACCTAGTAGGCATCATCAGCCAACTGGGCTAAAATAAAATGCGAGTAATAAAGGCGAGGAAAGTACAGATCTACAAGAACTAAACATGGCGAACATAATCCACAGTGACCAGTACCCAGAAACCTGAAGACGAAGTAAGAAAAATTACATGTGCTCCAGGTCAGCCAAAACCTCACCAACCATAATACAATATATTTGCATGTACCACTAATACAAAAGTGAACAGTAGGATACAACTAAGTAATGAAAAGAAGGTAAACACAAAATACCTACCTGGCGTCCCATACCACCAGTAAGTACAAATAGCACAGCAAAACCTAACGTGACTTCCCCTTATGCCCGACACTATACAAAGGAAATACACCCGTGCAGGGAAGTACAGTGGAGCAGTATCATCAGTAAAAGTACCCAGGGCCTCGCTGTATCAGTATCGAAACCCGGAGCCTCTCCCTCACAGTACAAAATCCAGAGGCCTCTCCTCCAATCAGTGCCAGTAACTAGGGCCTCGCTTTCACAGTACCAAAACCCGGGGCCTTACCCCCTATCAGTGCAAGTAACCAGGGCCTCTCCCTCATAGTGCAAATAACTAGCCAAACATCAATATATAGGAGTCTCAACACAAAATGGCAACAATAATACAAAACACAATAGAAACGAAAAGTAAACGGAATCTAGGATCAGTCGATGGCCACTAGCTAAGAACTCATCTCAGCACACTCATCGCGCAATAACTAGAATAGTTCCCAAGGTCTGTGACATCCACACGGTGGGGCTAGGACCCGGGCATGCAACCCTTCACCCTCTACACCCATTCACGGGCCCGCAAAATCCAATAAAGGTATCAGTAAAAATACAACGATCAACCTAACAACCCAGCACACACTACTAGCTATATCACAAGCACAATTAATAACCCACTCTACAATGTACATAAATAAACCTAGCCTACCTGGACACCGATGAGAATTCCTAAAGTACGCGCACTGTGGACCTGAAGCTCCAACACATTCGGTATCACCCGAAACTATACAATTACGAATCCAGGGATCAAAATATGAATAACGAGACCCATATTGCAATTAGCAACACAGGTCGGAATGCGGGCCCTAAAGTCCAAAAAATTAAACTAAGTATACTAGCGCGAAGACCTCAACTCTGGGGACTCGTGGTCCAAATTTGAGCTCAAGGTGATGATGAATCGATGGATAAAATGAGGTTTAAAATAATGAAATAAAAACATATTACCTAACTAAAGAAAAGTAGAAAGAACGAGAAATACCGGGAAAACTAGCACCACGAACTCACACAATCACACACGCAACTCCCCGTAACTCCTCTCGTCTTAAAACACCAAAACCCAGCTCACAAAACTCAGCCAAAGCAAATAAAACTGTGAATGCTGGAAAATGAAGGGGACACTACAAGAAAAATGGCCTTTAGTGACCACATTAAAATTGGTCACTAAAGAGTGCCTTTGGTGACCGAAGAAAACGATGGTCACTATTTTTTGGTCAACATGCTAAATTTAGTGACCAAACAAAAAGTCGTCACTAAGTAGTCACTAAATGT
>JBDJHY010757851.1:0-15494 GCA_039654485.1 Withania somnifera | reverse complement strand
AGATACTTATTTGTAAGTTTCACCCCATTCAACTATTCGCATAAGCATGGAATAATTTTTCTTCTTAAAAAACAAGACTAGAGCATCCCATAATGAAGCACTTCGTTTGAAGAAACCCTTACCAAATAAGTACTGAACTTGAACCTTATGTCCCCTTAATTCATCTTGAGGATATACAATAAGGAGAAATAAAGAAAGGCACGATGCCCGACTCTAACTTAATAGTAAAATAAACATCTCATTAAGGGTGGTAGGCAAGGTTGGCCAGCTAGGAACATAACTATAAACTCTCTATATCGAGGGACCAACTCAAGAGATGAAGTATCAATAATAAAATCTTGAACATAAGAAAGATTATTTAAACAACAATGCAAAACTAACCACCTAGAATGAAGGCAAGATATCATCCCATATGTTGTGTAGCTAATAAAAATCTGCCAATTGATGCCCATTATCACATCAAAATAAAGAATATCCAATAAAATCATGTTATCTAAGTCTCAAAATATATAATAGCTACCAAACAGAATATTATAACTCAATATTATACTAATGAATCACCTATTAGAGTAGCAACAGATAATGGCATAGGCAATGGATCACTAGCCAAACCCAAAGAAAGAGAAAAATATGTATACATATAAGAGAGTGTAGATCCTGGATTATAAAAAGTTGAGGTTCACAGACAAAAAATACAAATTATACCTATGTTGACAACATCTGAGGCCTCTACCATCGTTTTAAGAGGTACAACATAGAATTGATAACAATCACAACATAATCATCCATAATCATAAGCACCAGCCCTAGAACGCTCAGAAACAGCTCTACCCTAAACCACTAGCTCTAGATGATACCTACACTATTTTGATAGGCTTAGCTTACTGAACTACTAGCGAAATATTACCTTATTAGCGATAATCTCCATAATAGTGACTAACAAACCTACACACATAACATGGTTCTAAAACCCTACATTGGTAAGAAGGACCAACTGAACTAACATAGAGACGATGAACTATTTCCCTTGATGCAACACCCCTAGAAGACGGTCTTGATATGTGACCACTATATCTATAACTCTATATACCCTCATCTGAAATTATTAGATAAAATTAAACAGGCTGACTAGACTTAACCTGATGCTTCTAATGAAAAGGACTTCTGACCTAAGAACTAGAACCTCTACAACCAACACATCAGTGATGATGTTCTTACTTAAGTGATAAACCATGAGATCGCCTTTGGTTTCTTGTTAGGAGTTTGAACAAGCCTATTATAATAGATTTATCGATTGGAGTGTGAGAGAGGAGAAGATATTGAGGTTTTAAAGGTTAGAGAATGGGGTATGATAGTAGATGAGTATGATACCCATATTTTTTCTTTATACAAATATGAAATATCACTTCTTGCAAATCATAGTGATAGAACTCATAGATTTGTATGAGGATTGAGTTATACCCTTACTTTTCCTAATTTATATTTTCCCATTAGGAAGCTTCACATAAGGAGGTAGTTGAGGCTTATAAATAGGCTAATATTATATATAGAGAGAGGAGTTTGGGAGAGATAAGAAGTCTCGAATATGTTGATAGTTCTTGCATACTTTTACTGAGATATTAGGGTTTACAAACCTATTTTTAGTTTGAATTTTAACCTTGCTATTTATATAATAATATGGGTCTTATTTTACACTTCATGTGGGTTACATTTTTTCTATCCTCATGTTTTTTTGAGTTTCGTACTTGATTTTTTAATTAGGCATGCTTCTCAAGGACATCATTGAAATTCAAGTAGGCTAAGTATATACTTTCTTCAGACTAGGTATTAGAGTAATATATGCATGTTCAGGCTCCATCTAGAGGCTTATATTACTAGTCTGTCCCCGATATGCTTAGTCTATTGGCCTATAGCTTAACTAGTTACCTTGGGGCTATAGCTCCTGACCTGCGTGTTCAATGGTGACTCTAGAATGTATTATGGATGGAAAGGGATAAAAACCTTTGATGTGTATTATTATATACGTACTCTTGACCTTAGCGGGGTTCGGGATGATATTTTCTAGTGATTAGAGCTTAGTAGCTATCCCTGATTTAGGCTGGTGGCTTTAGAGCTAATCTAGGTAGGCTGATTATCTTGTGATCTATCTGAGATGGGTGTGTGTTAGGGCATGTGTCTCTCTTTGGTCCATATATAGCCTAGTAATATTATCCTAGATAAATAGATGCCTTATGTGATGACATTGTACCTAGCTGAATACGCCCTAGCTAGGTAATTAGTAGCCCTGGGTAATTATATCATGCCCTAGACCAATGCGAGCTTGTGAGTGAGTTGTGTTGGATTGAGCTATGATATCACCATGACTTCCTCAGCATGGGTGTGTACTTGGCCAACAACGAGTGTCCTTTTAGTAGTTATGGCACCTTTGGTGTGATTTCTTATTCCTCAAAACCATAGTTGGGCTAAAAAAGGATATACCTTTTGAGTAGGCCTAACAACTGTCCTATGGATTTCAGTTAGCAGCCTTAGACCAATATATCCTTTGAATTGTTTCATTGTTGCTTTCATGCCTTTACCATTTTAAAAGGTAGCTTGATTTTGAAAAAGTAATAACTAGAAACTAAATTAATGTATACTTATACTTTCCATGACTGCGCTCATGAGCAACATGGAGCTATTTTCTCCTTCCATTGGAGTCTATTTTCTCTCTATAACTATGTTTCCTTGATATTGCTTATGCGGCGAAAGTTGGGTTTTATCGATATTAGGTTTTTTCCTACATGGATGGACTTGAGTTTCCACTAAGTTATGATATAGGGGCTGATCCTGAGTTTTGGTACTCTTGACATAATGACTATACTACTGGTGGGATTATTACGAGGTTTTTCATGAGGGTTTGAGTCCCTCCACAAGCTCTGCCGATCTAGGTTGCTATTGTTAGGGAATGATGCGTAGCCCATGGGAGGGGCATATGTTGGAGTAGTTTTATATGGTTCGAGTCCTCCAAAGGTCCCTTTTTTCGAGTACCCCTTTGCATTGCATCCTTACGCATTGATTTGTAGCCTTCGGAATTAAAAGAGGATTACCTATTGGGTTGTTAGGTTGCCTGATTGTACCTACCAGTAGAATAGGATGCCGGTTGGGTTTGTTTTCTAGTAGGCTTTGTTTGTTCCGTTCCCTACTGTCTCTAATTAGTACTCTTTGTGCACTTACTGTATTTTCTATTAGATTAATTTGTTGATGGTTTTGCACTTTCTTATGGGTCCTTCGTTGTACTGGTCAAGTTGGAGCTCCAGGTACTTGTTGCGTTTGGTCATGAGTTCATTGTGGCCCAAGTTTTGTGGGTTATACCCTGACAATAAGCCTTCTTTATACTTGTTAGCTAGTACTACACCACTGGTAATTCATTAAACTTACTAGCTATTATTGTATTTACCTTGTTTTGGTTGTACATTATGTGTCGGTTTCCTACTTACTATTGATCACTCTTTACCTTGCTTATTCTCACTTTTTTCCAATAAGTAAATGTTCTTACTAGATACCCTTGTTTGGTACTTATGCTACACTTCTAAATCTTTTAAATATGTTCCTACTTACTTCGGTGAGCAGTTGACATCCTTTCTGACGGATTTTCCTTCTAGTACCAGAGTTATCGTAGTTGGATCCTTAATATCCATTTTATAGTTTTTCCTCATAGTACGTTGTATTTTGTACTTTCTATATATAGATTCTCTACAACAACGATATTAGGTTTTGGAAGTTATGTTAAGTTCTGTATTTTCGAGGCCTATTTTTACGTATACTCTTCATATACTTGCCTTTTTCTTTTGTGTTCCTGGTATTGGCCCACCGCTACTTGCTCTGGGACAAGGTTAGGCTAGTATCTAGGTAAGATGTAGGTGCCATCACAACTCAAATTTTAGGGTCTTGATAGAGTAGTATTAGAGATCTAGGTTCATGGATGTCTCTTTTTGTTGGAGCAACAATCTGGTATATTCCCGCAGATTGGTATATAGACATTTGTATAATATCTTCGGGAGGCTACATGTCTTTTTTATAGAGATAATTTTTTGACACTTTATTATGAGATTTCCTCTAGTTTCTTGTTTCCATAATTCGGCAGATGGTCCATACGCAGTCATCACTTGGAGGTAATGATGCTCCCCTTCCTCTGAGAGTGCTTCAGTTAGAAGTCGGGGAAGAGCTAGAGCTCGTGGGCCGAGCATGGCTCGATTTGAGAGGAATGAGATTTCACCCATAAATTTTCCTCCACCGCAAATACAACAACCTTCAGATAATGCACTTAGAGACATGTTGCAGTATATCATTTCTATGTTTTGTAGGGAACCAACTAATGAGGATCGTACTTCACCACAAGGAACATCACATGGTTCCCTAACTCTTCTGGTTTAGCTAGTACTAATGGAAGATTTAACCCCTCCTCCATATCCTATTCTAGAGGTACCTCCATTTCAGCCGCCAACCCGCCCTCAACCTACAATCTCTATTATGAATTTCGAGGATCGAAAGATGCACAATCATTTTATACGTATGGGGCCTCTGAGATTTTCTGGTTTTTCCAGATAGGATCCTTATGAGTTCACTGCAGAGTGTAAGGAGAGGCTACAAACTTTGGGCTTTAGAGAGACACATGGAGTTGATTTTGTTTGGGTATCAATTAGAGGTTCGGGATAACGCCTTATGGAGGTCATATATTAAGAGCAGACAAATAGGGTCCACACCTATGGAAAGGAGTTAATCCGTGTTGCCTTCATAACTTAGTATATTCCTTAGAGTATTTGCAAGGAACTCAAAGCTAAATTTGTTGACTTGCAACTGGGATTGGTGATGGTTTCTGAGTATGAGGCTCAATTCGAGGAGCTTTTGAGGTATGGGTCTGCTATTTTGTTGATAAAGGTTGATCGAGTTCACTGCTTTGCACCTAGATTGAATCTAGAGTTACAGGCGGATGTTGAGTTATTTATTACTCAAGGTAGCCCATTGTTAGAAGTAGTTGATTATGCCTGTATCATGGAGAGACATCATCCCTTTTCCCAAGGGGACGGCTACAAGAGACAACACCACCAGGGCAATTTTAGTAAGTTATAGTCTTTTGGGAGGGTGTATGATAGAGGTGGACCTCCGCAGCAGCTGACACAACAACGATATTAGGGACAATGTAGTAGGACAGTTCAGGCCTCATTACCATCAGTTAGTTGCTAACAGAGTAGCCAACCCATCAAGGGCACATCTACTGAGACTTAGGATCATGCTGGCCCTGCTAGTGCTTATGGTTGAGGCATAGGCCGTGAATTCTAATATTGTGTAACGACCCATAATTCCAGGTCATGATGGCATTTATAACCCTCTAGTAGACAAGACTAACCATATAGCCTGGATGCGCGCACAATGGGATATAAACACTCAAACCATCCAGCAAAGAGGAAAAGCATAAGCATAAACATAAAAGAATGGAAGCAGAAGAAATACCTAAAAAACCCAAATCCCAAAACCTGGTGTTAATGGCATATGGAGCTACTATATAGAGTATCAAAAGAGATAATAATACAAAGAAACTTCTACAAAAGTAATACAACATAGGGCATGGCATAGACAGAATAAAGTAAGTTGAAATAAAGGGAACAATGATCAGCTCGAACGACAAAGATCACGGTAATCTCCGTAACTAGTTATACATATTTTGCATGATCGTGAAGTCTCTGATAACCTTTACTGGAATCTGCACCACGAAAATGGTACAAAAGCACAACATGAGTATAAAACAAGGTACCCAATAGGCATCATAGGTTGACTCAGCTAAAATATAATGCGAGTAATAAGGTGAGAAAGTAAGAAAAGTCAATAATAATAGGAAAATAGTAAAACTAATAGATAAGTAGAAATATACGATATTGGAAGTATAGGTACAGATCTACAAAAACTAAACATGGTGAACACGATCAAATGTGACCAGTACACGAGGAAGTAAAACAGGTCAACGAGAGCTAAAAAAGGGTTAAATTAATAGATATGTGGAAAGATAAGAATACCAAGAAAGTAAGTACAAATCTACAAGAACTAAATCATGGTGAACACGTTCTGGGATGACCTGTACTTGAAAACACGAAATCGGAGTAAGGAAACGTACGTATGGTCCAACTAAGCAAGGACCAAGAAATCAATAAGGATATATATATATATATATACGCACTGCGAATAAAGGATCAGACGACAGTGTACAACTATGTTAGGAAAAAAAGTATACACACAAAACCTACCTAGTGTCCCATATCACCGTTAAGTACAAACATCACAACAAAACCTACCGAGACTTCCCCTTAAGCCTGATGGTAGAAACAATACGAAGAAAATTCACTAGGGTGTAGGAAAGTAGAATAGAGAAGTATCATGTAGTTCCAACTCCACCCTCTCAATAAGTGCCAAACTCAGGGTCCACGCCCCAGAGGACCTCGCCTCTAATCAAATATACGTTCTATTGCCCATCAGTGCATAACTCAGGGTCTAGGACCTGGAGTACCGCAACTCTAATCAAATGTATGGTTTATTCCCTATTAATGTAAAACTCAGGGTCCATGCCCTAGAGGATCGCGCCTCTAATCAGATGTAGGGTTTGTGCCCCATCAGTGCCAAACTCAAGGTCTATGCCCTGGAGGAACACACCTCTAATTAGATATAGGGTATGTGCCCTATATGCTAAACTTTGGGTCTATTCCCCAGAGGACCGCACCTCTTATCAAATGTAGGGTACGTGCCCCATCAGTACCAATCACAAGCGAAACAAGAATATACATATGCCCTATCATGACATAGAAACAAAAATGATAATAATAATAGAAAAAAAGTAATCAGAGTCTAAGATCGGCCAAAAGCCATTGGCAAAGAGCTCATCTCACCACACTCATCGCACAAAAAATTGAATAGTTCCCAAGGTATGTGGACCCCATGTAGTGAGACCACGACCAGGGCATACAACCCTTCACCCTTTATGCCCTTCCATGGGCCCCGAAACCAATAAGGTAATCACAAGTCAATAACATATAACAATCAACCTAAAGCCCAAGCCATACTACTATCCATATCATAAGCAAAAAATAATAGTCCAACATACATTGCACATAAATAAACCTAGCCTATCTGAGCGCCGATAAAAGTCATTGAAATGTGTGCAACCATAGGCCCGAAGCTCTAAACACAACTAAAGCCACTCGTAACTATAAAATTAGGAATCTAGGGGTTAAAACATGTAGAATAGGACCCATATTGAAATTAGCAAACCGAGAAGGAAAATAGTCCCCAAAACAAACCCATGGGCCCACAACCAGGAAAAATTAAGTAAATATACCGGCGTGAAGCCATCAACTTAGGGGACTCATGGTAGAAAATTGAGTTCAAAGAGATAAGAAATCGAGGGAGAAAAGAAGGTTAAAAGTAAATAAACTAAAACTTTTTACATAAGCTAAAAGAAGCTGAAAGAACGAGAAATACCGGAAAGGAAAAACTTTCATCACGAACTGACACTACCTTACACAAAACACCCTACCACTCCTCTCAGCTTTAAACAGTCTAAAATCATCTCCCAAGACCTGGCTATGGCGACTTTTAAAGGAAACAAACGTTTGAAAATATTGGGGATGATCACCGTTTTATAGACTGATCTGGCCGCTGGGCGACCTCGTCAGCACAAGTTGAGGCTTACTGGGGCATCCTTGTCGGGGTGAGATAAGGCTTGTTGGGCACCCTCCTAGGGCAAAGTGCTGGGCGCAGGGGGGCCAAATAGTCATTGGGGTAGTCTGGAACCTGCAGCAAAACTCAATAAAACATCAACTCTCTGCAGGGGCCTAAATCGAGCATCACGAGTCCAATTCTAGGAAACCAAGATTATATTTAGGGTGGAAAACACAATACAGACTCAAAAAAATTGATAAAGCAATCAACCGAGGCAATTTAAGAAAAAAGGACCCCAAACACAAAAAGGATCAAAAGGAGCAAATTTTTAAACTTTTCACAAATCAACTCAAAATGAGCTTAGAATCCTCGGGAAGAGAACTAATGACTTAAATAGATGAAAATTGACATTTTAGAGCTAATAAAATTATCGGAATTTCAATCTGATGCTTTGATCACCAAAAGACCGTCTAGACTCCAAAATGAGATTTGGATAGGCTGAATTTCAACAAAATGGCCAAAGTAAAAAAAATGCTCGAGACACAAAATAAAGTCAACCTAGGGTCCCTAATGTAAGGTCCTTTGATGTTGTTATATTAATAAAATAACCTAGGCACCTTGCCTTGTGGATTTGCTAAAAAAAAAAAAAGTCAACCTAGACCAAAGTCAGCATTTTAAAGCTAATAAAACTGTCAGAATTATATTTCGAGGGAGTTTACTATTATTTGAATATCGATTTCCACTATTTTAAAATGAAACTCCAAAATAGGGAAACTGAGATAACGGGATGACAGGACACCGAGCTACCGGTACTAGCAAGCCATAAATTGCTAGGAATCTACCAAGACATCTCTAAGTATAGAAAAAACGTAAAGCATGGAAACGACCAAATGGGTCATTACAAAATCCACCACTAAAAAGGACATTCATCCTCGAAAGTCAAGGAAGGAGTAGTACCTAAAGGCTCAAATAGATATGGATACTGGGCCCGCATGTCATGCTCTTTCACATAAGTAGCCTCCTCAATATGTCGACAAGCCAAACGAACCTTCATTAATAAAATCTCGTGGACTTTAGTTCCATCACATCCCTATTGATAATAGCCTTAGGATCCAAAATATAAGTCAGAGTGTCATTAATATTCATAACATCTCAATGAAGGACATGAGTAATGTCCAATACATAACAGCGAAATCATAAAAAGTCAGATGAACTGTAGCTAACTCAGTGGCAAGGAAATTTTGTAGGAAACCTCTCATACTCTCAGTAATATCTCATAAGGACTAGTGAATCAGGGGCTAAGCTTGCCCCATCTATGAAATCTCACAATGCCGCTCAAGGGAGAAACTTAAGGAAGACCAAGTCGCTAACACTAAACTCAAAGGGCTGAAGCCTACGCTCCATATAGGACTTATTCCTACTCTGCGCAGCCTATCTTGAATAATTTTGTCCATTTATATAGTATCAAAGTCAATCAAAACTCTAGAGTCGACCCTCACTACTACTAAACGAACGACAAGCAATCAACAATATCTGTGACCCAAAGCCTCAAATGGCATCATATGAATACTAGAGTGGTAGTTGTTATTAAAAGAACACTCTGCAATGGAAAAAAGCCTATACTAACTACCTCTAAAGTCAAAATACAGGAACACAACATATCATGAAGCACCTGGAAGTTCCTCTGGGAATATCCATCAATCTATGGATGGAATGTTGTACTCAAATCAACCTCTATACCCATCTCTCTCTTACTTGACCTCTGGAACCCGAGGTGAACTGTGTACCCTAATCAGATATGATAGATACTGGTACCCTATAAAGCCTAACTATCTAATAGACGTATAACTCAGCTAATCTCTTTACATCCCAAGTCGAATAAGTCGGTAGGAAGTAAGCTAACTTGTTCAATCGATCCACGATGAAAAAAATACAATCAAACCCTCTGGAAGTCTAGGGGAGGCCAGTGATGAAATCTATAGTACTCCTCTCTACTTCTACTCAGGTATAAGGAGCCTCTGCACCTTATCGCTCGATCTTCGGTGCTCAAAATTCACTAGTTAACAGTTCAAACATTGATACACGAAAGACACTATAGACCTCCTAATACCTCACCACTAGTAATGCTACGTTAGATCCTCAGTACATCCTCGCAATACCCGGATAAATAAAGTATCTGAAACAAAGGGCCTTATGAAATAAGGTTTGAATTAGATCACCAACCATTAGAACAATAAGAACGTTAAGAACCCATAATACAACATCAAAGTCTACCCTATCCAAATAAAAATCACCCGATAATACCCTCTCTCATGGATGAAATAGGCATCGATCCTAGTATTAAGACTGTTGAATCTGATCAAATAAGGATAATTTGGACTCAATATGGGAAAGTATTCACTTTGGTGCTGAAATATCCAACCTAACTATTATGTTGTCCTAGAACTGAACATCCTGAGCCAATGGTCTCTCAGAAATAGGAATTGCAACTAGGCTACCCAAACTCACCACCTTTAGGCTCAAGGCATTAGCAACCAGGTTATCCTTTCCCAAATGGTAGATAATACTCAAATCGTAGTCCTTCAGGAGCTCAACCTATCTCTACTAACTTAAGTTAGGCTCCTTCTGACTAAAACTGTACTTCAAACTAATGTTATCAGTGAATACCTTGGAGTGGACTCCATATATGTAATGCCTCCAGATTTTAAGCGTGACAACCATCGCCGCCAACTTCAAATCATGGGTGTGGTAATTGTACTTATGATCCTTCAGTTGCCTTAATTCATATGTACAACATGGACCTCTTACATCAGAACACAATCTAGATTGAAACCCGAAGCATTACATACACTATAAAAGTCTAGCCCTTAGATAGTAGAATAGGAACTAGGGCTGTAGTCAGTAACTTCTTCAGCCTTAAAAAGATGGACTCACACTCAACTGACTATTGGAAGGGCATGTCATTCTGTGTTAGTCTAGTCAATGGGGATACAATGGAGGAGCAACCTTGAAAAAAATAGAGATAATATCTAGCAAACCCTAGGAAGCTAGGAATCTCAGTGACGAAAGTAGGTCAAGGAAAATCAAAAACTACTGCAAACTTAGTTGGATCAATACTAACACTGGCAGTTGATACCATGTGGCCTACGAATGAGACATAACTAGACAAAACTCACACTTTAAGATATTAGCATACAACCGCTCAATCCTCAAAGTCTATAACATAACTCTCAGGTGCTCCTCATTCTCGGCTTCACTCCATGAGTAAACAAGTATGTTGTCAATGGAAACAATCACAAATAAGTCAAAATAAAGTTGGAATACCCGAGTCATCAAGTCCATGAAGGATGTAGGTGTTTTAGTATGCCTAAATGACATCACAAGCAATTCATAATGCCATACCTCATCCAAAAAGCTATCTTTGCGACATCCTTAAGATAACACTATGGTTGCCGAACCTCAGATCAATGTTAGAGAACACTGTGGCTCCCTAAAGATAATCAAAGAAATAATCAATATAGGGCAGAGGATACTTGCTATTAATAGTCACCTTGTTCAACTACCTATAATCAATACACATCCATAGTGACTCATCCTTCTACTTCATAAATAGCATTGGGGCACCCCGCGATAATACACTAGGATGGATAAAACCCCCGTCAAGAAAATCCTACAGCTGAACACTCAACTCATGAAGCTCATTCGGTTACATACGGTACAAAGGAATAGAAGTAGGCATGGTTCTCTCCTAAACCATTATAGCAAAGTCTTTATCTAGCTTTGGTGGGAGGCCCGGTAAATTAGTAGGGAAAACATCGACAAACTCACTAACAATTGGCACAAGCTCAGGGGAAAGGAACTCAACACTAATATCTCTAACATGGTCAAAATAAGCATAAAAACCTTGAGCAAAAAGTCCATGAGCCTGACAATAAGAAATAAACCTAACAGATGAATGACTAGTGGAATGAGCCACACTATAGAGGGCATACCGGTTACAAATAAGGTTATGGTCTTGGAAAAATAACCTAGGATTGCACGATAGGAGGAAAACCAGTCCATGCCCAAAATTACCTCAAAATCTAGCATAGACAGCTCAATCAATTCATCCCACGTGTCGTGACCC
The DNA here is from genome assembly GCA_039654485.1 of Withania somnifera. Lineage (NCBI taxonomy): Eukaryota > Viridiplantae > Streptophyta > Magnoliopsida > Solanales > Solanaceae > Withania > Withania somnifera. Next base: position 3,682 of record JBDJHY010757851.1, on the reverse strand, counting down.
CGAATAGTAACAAGAAATAACCTATATACCTGATCCACCACTAGGGTCGTACCCACCGGGGTAGATACATTGAAGGGTATACACAACGGCAAACTAATAAAACCCAAACATGAAGAAATATACAAAGATATATAGGATGGTGTGAAGCCTAATACCAGTGAAAAAAACCTATGAAAAGTCAACATATCAGTGAAAACTGCATCAAAGGCCTTGACCTTATCCCTATTAGGAATAGCTTAAAACTGGCATTGTCCCCCATCCTACTAAGCACCCAAATCCCTGCCTCTTCCTCTACCTCTATCTCTTGCTATTCGACCTCCTCCTCTAGCTCACCAAATGGTTGGCGGCGCACCTCTAAAAAATAGTCCATTTACAGTGATTGTATGAGTAACATCCTTGCCTGAGTGGCTCAATGTGGCCCCGGTCTCTGCACTCAAAACACACTTCAACTAAATGATCTTTAGGGATCCTGGGACAATGTATGGCATAATGGACCCCTCCCTACACTTATAACAAGTGTCCACAGTCCTATCCTGACCACAGTATCCCTAGGCACGACCTTTCAAACCTGAAACTGGGCCCTGACAGGCTAGATGCTTTCTAGATCAGATATTACTAGGTTGGTTTCCTGATTCTTGAAACGCCACTAGGTGAAGTTTGAGCACCATAGACCCGACGAAGTGTTATAGTGACTCCCTATCCTTGAGTGAAAATAGGAGATAATTACTATGGATTTTCTTTTGGGACTCCCTCCTACTTCTATGGTTCATGATTCTATATGGGTTATCGTAGACCAATTGACCAAATATGTATAGTTTTTACCGACTTTGTCGTCTTGTAGTGCCAAGAGACTCTCCATATTATATGTTAGGGAGATTTTTTTTCTACATAGAGTAGTAATTTCTATCATATAAGATTGGGTACATAATTTACTCTACGGTTCTGGAGGATGGTGCAATGTGAGATGGGTACAGAGGTAGCTCTGAGTTTGGCTTTTCACCCACAGACAAAAAGACAGTCTGAACGGACTATTCAGGTACACCAGGATATGCTTCGGGTTTGTTTTTTCTATCTCGGAAGTAGCTGCGATCAACACTTGGCTTTGGCAGAGTTCTTTTATAACAATAGCTACCATTCAAGTTCCAAATGGCATAATTTAATTCTTTATTAAATAGGAATTATAAATGCCCTATCAGTTTGTAAAATAGTGTTTAGATCATTTCTCTAACTCCTGACTTATTTCGAGATGCCATAGAGAGTGTTTAGATTATTAAGGATAGATTCCATAAATCTTAGAGCCGGCATATAAGATATAAAGATCATAGACATTGGTATCTAAAATTTAGTTTTGGGGACATGGTATTCTTACGGGTTTCACCCATGAGGGGAGTTATGAGATTTTGTCAGATGAGTAAGCTTAGCCCTAGGTCAATCGGGTCCTATGAGATTATGGAGTTGATAGGTGAAGTTTTCTATAAGTTATCCCTACCTCCAGGGTTAGCCATTTTTCATCTGGTATTTTATGTTTTTATGCTTCTTCATTGTGTGTCAGATCCCTCCCATGTGCTTTATTCTGAGTTAGTTTAGATAAATAACTAATTAACTTATGTTGAGCAGCCTGAGGTCATTATTGAAGAGATGTGAGATGGCTCAGCCTATTGATATACCAGTTTGATGGTTTTTCATACTTGCCATATAGTCGAGGAGGCAACCTTGGAGATAAAGAGGGGCATTCAATCCAACTACCCTTTTTATTAATGTCCAGGTACTCCCTTCTTTTCGTAACTTTCACATATGGAAGTTCCTATAGTGGGAGACATTTTAATGACCCATAAATCTTTTTTGTGTTCTTGTGAATCTCTCATACTTAGAGTATTCCTACAGCTACCTTAAGTCACTCAAAACTTGTTAAGATCGATAGTTTGGGTCCTTGGCAGTTGTTATAGTTTAATTCTTTTATAGTGATAGCTTCTTCAAGACTTACCCATATTATATAATCTTGAATGTCCTTTTCATTGATTTCATTGAGTCTAGAGTATCGATTACATAAAATTTCCATATATGGAGTGTAAAAATTGGACTCTATTTCCATTTAGTGTTTTTTTTTCTAATTTTTTAGAAAATTTGTCAAGGAAATGCCGTGATCACCGATTTTTCGGTGAATCAGTGGACTTTATATATATTTCCTTCTTTATGAAGCATTTTTCACTTAAATCCAACCATTTTCTTTGATTTTCTAGAGTAAATTAAGGGATTTTGAAAGTGTTTATCCAAGTTTTTATGTATAGAAAAAATGTTTTGGCAATTCTATGACCATTTCTACCGGTAATTCTTTATTTCCACTATTGTAGTAAAGTTTCTATCTTATATCTTCCATTTCTAATGTTAAATTCAGTCCTATTTTTTACAATATGATGTCTAAGTTGTGGTCTATGTTCTGGTATAAATATTTTCTTTTTTTGATCTTTTAAGGTTTACAAACCCGTTTTTAGTTTGGATTATCACCCGCTTATTTTATATATCAATATGGGTCTTATTTAACGCATCTTGACATGTGGTTACATTTTCTCTGTCCTCGTGCCCTTCTAATTTTTGAACATTATTTTTTGATATTTGGGCAGACGCCTCTTGGACATTGAAAAAATCCAAGTAGGCTATGATCTATTATATTACGAAAGGATACTAGTGTAGTTTATGTATGGTAAAGTGCCATCTATGTGAGGAAATTATTAGTCGAGCACTGATATGCTTATTCTCTAGGCTTATGGCCTACTTAGCTAGTTTGTAGCTTAATTACTTACCCTGGGCTATATCTTTCTAACCGTGTGTACAACACCGACTCTGGAAAATAGTGTTTCTTGTGGAGGACTAACACCTTTGTTGTTTATTATTATATGCTAATTCTAGACCGTGGTTAGGTTGGGGAGAGGATTATAATAGTGATTATAGGTTAGTATCTATCCCTTGATTTACGCTTATGGCTTTAGAGCCGACATGGGTAGGTTGATTAATTTGTGTTCTATCTTGGATGGGTATGTGATTAGGGCATGTGTTTCTTTTTTGGCCATAAATAGAGGATTAAGACTGTGATGGATAGTTACTGCCTTATGTGATGACATTGTACCTAGAGGAATGCGACTTTCTTGGGTAGTTAATAGACCTGGATGATGATATTATTTCCTAGACCGGTGTGAGACTAGGAGTGATTTGTTTTTGATTGAGCTATTCTATCTCCATGTATTCCCCTTTATGGGTGTGTACTTATCCCTAATGAGTGCCCTTTATATAGTTATCGAACTTTAGTGCGACTTCTTATGGATCAAAACCAAAGTTGGTCTAGAAGAGGATGTACATTGTTACTAGGCCGACAGCCATCCTATGGATTTTAGTTAGTCGACTTAGACCAGTTTAGTCTTTGAATTCATTCTTTGTAGGGAGCATACATTAAACATTTTTAAAGGTAACTTGATTTTGATAGAGTAATAACTAGAGACTGATTTCATATATACTTATATCTTCCAAGAATGCATTCATGAGTGGTATGGAGCTATTTTCTTGCTATAACTGTGTTTCCTAGATATTGCCTTGGTGGTGATAGTTGAGTTTTATTGAGATTTGGTTTTTGCCTAATTCACTGGACTTGACTTTCAACTAAGATATGATATACGAGCTGATATCGAGT
>JBDJHY010757742.1:0-11149 GCA_039654485.1 Withania somnifera | reverse complement strand
TGAGCGGATATTTTTACTACTTGGAAACCACGTACTTTCTCACATAGGAAACGTTGATTTCACATCTATCTAAATCTTATAAATACCTACGTTAGATCCTGCCACTCATGTTAATAAGTCATACATGTATAAACCATAGTGGGTCTGGTCCTTGGACCAATAAAAATTGGAAGCTACCCTTTGTTCATGCATTTTTTTGCTAAATGCTTTTGGGTAAATTAAGCCAAGCCAAAATATGATAAACAAAGTTTAGAAAATTTTATTTTGTTTCTCATGTCAGATACATCATGGAAAGAACTCGATCATTTTGCAACACCCAAATAGTTAGAAAGATGTTGAGTTTTCATCACTCCGAATATGCTTCAACAAGTCATACCTAGTTTCATAGACCACCGTATGGATGATTAGGATCTGTTTCCTTTGTCATACTTCCCCCTAGTTTAAATTCATCATTCTTGTTTTTGTTTTATGAAAGATTGTAATAAATACTCGTTGAACATTAATAAAGAATTAAATATTTTATTATTACTATTTGTCTAACTCTTAACTCAAATATCAAACTATGACTTGACTTAAATACCATAAATCACGTATTTATTGTCTTTGGCCTACCTATGGCTCAATAGGGCTCCTTGCATTATAGGAAGTTTTTCAAAATAATAAGTTTATGTTGCATTTTTATGCCACCATACTAGCTTAGTTTTTTTAATTCTACGTATTTTTTCTTACGTATCTTTTCCTCCCCAAAGATTGATTCGTATTGCTTAAAGGAGCTTCTCCAAGCCGTATAACAACGTTATTGATGACAAGGTTGGGAATCCATTTGGGATAATGAGATGATATTAAGGATGGAACAAAGGACTATACAGAAGGAAGAAGAATTGTCCTGTGCTCACAATATGTTGCATACCCGAACTACTTTAGGAACACAAATTAAGGGCACATCACTACCAAATCCCAAGCCATCTTCACTAGCTGTCAAGTACCATCCCTTTCTATCTCACAATTCTGAAATAATCCCATTGGTAACCAATATTTTCAATTATATCCACCACAACACCGTACAAATGTAGCTCCATTAAATGTACAACCTACCTGGCATACTCATAATATACCACCTATATCCACCTTAAATATATCTTATACCCATGTTCATCTAAACCCCATATACTTCGAGACATCTCCCTCCGCACCCGATCAATGTGAACGAAAGCCCTCTGAAAAGGATATATTAATGCCAACCATGGGAAAATAATTGAAAAGATTGACTTTTCGCATTCTAAATATAGAAGGAATTAAAGGAATAGAAGTGATAAGTTACGAAGATTTATGCAGACATCTCGATGACGAATTGCCCAAGGGATATAAACCTCCAAAGTTTAAAATGTTTTATAGGACTGGAGATCTAAAAGCACATTTGAAAATATACTATGACAGATTAATTGAGTCAGTATAAATGAACAAATTCGCATGAAATTATTTACGAGGAGTCTCAGTGGAGAAAAATTGTTATGGTATATTGCACAAGATTAGAAAAATGGTTAAAGTGAATTGACATGGGCTTTAATTTTATGAAAAGTTTGAGTTTAACATTGAGAATATGGTTGATTGGTTCTACATCTAGAATTTGAAGAGGAGAATATGGAATGAGATGGATATCTGAAGCTTCTAAAGGACAACCCTCCTTTAGATGAAATGCAAATAGAGGAGCTTTTCATTCATGCCCAAAATCCTTAACATTATGAGAATGTGATGCTCATAGAGGATTGCAAGCTTTCTGACATCATTAATCTAGGTGAGAGGATCGATGAAGGCATGGCATGATAATAGATTGGAGGTGTTTCAAGCAAGTAATGACACTTCATAATCTTGCGAGATCAATAAGAACGATCATATAGTTTCCCGGGCTACACAAGAGATGAGAAATCCTTTAGTTTACCAAACACCAATACCTCCACTCCAAAACTAAACATCCACATTTGAAGCATCCCATAAAATTACCAAATACCATCCTATAACCTTGTTGCATATCCTGCATATTCTCATATTCCTCCGCCAGCATTCCAATAACATCTAATTTATCAAAATCCATGAAGAAATCAATGATTTAGTCGACCTACAAGAAATTGATCCAACTTTAGGAAAAACTCCCCTAAGCAATATAGTTCTTTGGTTGATCCCATATCTGTCACGGCCTGATTTCTCGAATCATGATGGCACCACTATACCACCAATAGAAGAACCAACCCTGTACTCAAAAGATGAAGTGGAAGACTATTATATCAAAAATAGAAAGCACAAGTATAATAAGAAATATATGAATGAAGCATAAGTATAAAGAATTAACAATTCTCAAAACCCAGTATCAAGTGTAATACAAAATCTCTAAGTATCGAACATAGAATCAAATTTTTTATACAAATGTATCGCAAAAAACACATGGAGATCAATCTAATACTGAAGAGAAGTAGGAAAACCTGGACGCCAAGCTCACCCTGAGACTCTGAAAAATAACAGAGTCTGCACGAACAATGGTCTGAATCAAGGTCGGGCACCTGTACTCGAATCTATACATGGCAAGTGTAGTAAGAGTACAAGCTACTGAAGAAACCCATACCCAGTAGGCTTCGAGATCCCACTAAGAACATAATAATAATAATAATAAAAGTAGAAAATAACAGAAGACAATAAATATGGTAATAGGAGAAAAAAGTATATCATGGGAGCTAGCTACTCAGATAGGAATCAAGTAACAAGTAGAACATGTCATCACTAACTAACCACATAACAGGATTTCCTGAATAAAGAGCGACGAACCCGAAATCCTTGCAGCAATATATATAAATAATAATAACAATAATCAAGAACCAAGTAAAAGATAGGAAGCGAATACGGACGGTATACCAGTAACCACAAGTAAGAGAGGAATGAATGATAAGATGATATAACGTACAATAAACCACGTATTCAGAACCATCCAATAATTAGAAATATCAACGGGGAAGTAATAACAGTAATGTAATAAGCATATAAGCACTATAAAGCCCCCCATAAGTAATACAACATAAATAGTAAATCCTCTCACCCGTTGGCCTCCCATACGACAAAGGTTACACTGAAGAAAACAAGTGTAGAATATAAATACACACAATAAAGTAATACAATCTCTACCGACATCATATCCTCACATCCATACCATAAGCCTCAAAGGTATCAAATCTGGCGATTAATGCTTCATATATCTCAAGAGTCTTAGTAAGTCATAATATCGACAAGTCATGACATCCCACACCTCAAAAGTCGTAGTATCGGCAGGTTATGGCATGCCACGCCTCAAAAGTCATACTGTTGGCAGGTCATGGCATCCCACACCTCAAAACCCATAATATTGGCAATTTATGGCATCCCACGCCTCAAAAGCTATTATGTTGGCAAGTTATGACGTCTCACGCCTCAAAATCCGTAATTTTGAAAAGTTATGGCATCCCACACCTCAATGTCATATATCACCAAGGTCCTCAAGGGGACTGTATCAATAATCCTCCAAAGTAGTATATATGGTAGTATCAAAAAGCTATACTCACTATCGTACAACAATAGACTCAAGTATAAGTGGATGTACTCACTGCCACACGAAATCGGTCTCAAGTCACAATATTAATTAGTCAAATGATATTTCCCGGTGCCAAGGGATAAAGCCTAGGCTAAAATAAGTAGAAATAGTAGTACCGGGTGCTCGGTATGCTGCCGACTCTAAAATAGTTACAAAGGTCCTTTAACTTATATTATTATTAGAATATTCAAATTATTAGTTTATGTCATTGTTCATTATCATTACTAAAATCAATGTCTAACCTTCACGGCTCAATAATCAGGTGGTGATACTGGCCCAGCCCCAATGCACTCTCAACAGAGCCTGTGGCCCAACTTCTCGTATAATACGTACACAGCATATCAGCAAGTATATATACATGCAATAACAACCACCTATGCTCAGCACAGGTATCACTGGGAAAATCCTAGGTCACAGGCACCATATTAATCCCGATGCCAAAATAGATAGTGAATGGGCAAAGGATGAAAGAATGGTCCAAGGTTACTATAACAACCTAGATACCCAACCCACGAATGCTATTTAGTACAATTATTAAAGTTATATACCAATAGATAGCCCTATGGAGCCTACGTGTCATCCTAGGATAAAGTGGTGCAACCTCACAAATGTTACTCTAACTGATATAAAATGAACTTCAATTGATCTGAAATATGCAAAATAGTATTCCATATATCAATACGAGTCTAACTGTGTAAATTATGCTAAGTTCTGTATAGGGCCTAAAATAGTTCTTTGGGGCACGCTTGTCGGAACCAAAAACAACGATCGTCACGAGGTTCCCAAAGTTACCAGGAAATTACGCTCCAAAATTGAGCATAATATGGCAAGGGAAGACCCTTGAACAGCCCAGAGTAAATAGAGTATTAAAGGGATTTAAAGATTCGGTCTTTATGGAATTATATGATGATATTGGAAAGAGAAAGATTACTACAAAGTAAACTAGCCCTAATGGACAAGGATTTACCCCATAACTTCGGATATAAGAGATGAAATCAAGAAATCATGACTAGGGCATCAATGGAGAAAGAACCCCAATTTTCATAGAATTAAATGGATGAAATTCGTACCGAGGTGAGGAAGACATATAGGATCTTCAAGAAACTTTTCTATGTAGTTTGGGGAAGTTTCTAAAGCAAATCACACCAGAAGTAGAGAGAAAAAGAGAGAAAAGCTGATGAAGTAATGAACCAAAAAGGGGCTGAAAACTGAAGAAATAAACCTCAAATACCGATTTATCATCCACTTGTGCCGATAAATTGGTATTCTCTTGGCATCAAAAATTTTGGCGGATACCAATTTATTGGTCAAAATGTCGATAAATCAACATTCCTTGAAATGGGGAACACCTCTGTAGGAACTGATAAATCGACATTCTCTAGTGACTGGCAACCCAAGGGCAGGTACCGATTTATCGGTACAAATGATCAATCTATCGACACCTGTCGATAAATCGATCTGTCCTGCACCAACAAAACAGCAATTTAAGAAATTTCAACCAGGGGTTCAAAAATGAAATAGAGTCTAATTTTAGCAAAAAAAATATGAATCTTATGTGAAAATATATTCTGGATTCAACAAAATCGACAAAACTGACATCGGAGGTAGTTTAAGCCAAAAACCCTAAACCAAGACTTTGCCAAAGTGAGACATTTCCAACTTTTCACAAACCAACTTAAATCAAGCACGGACACCCTAATAAACGTACCAAGAATCAAACTAGTCTAAATCACTATTCTGGAACTGATGGAAGTGTTAGAAATATATTTTGACACTACAAACATCAAAATCACCTTATCAATTGATTGTTGGAAAGCCATGTCATTTCCCGATTGAGCTAGAGAACAAAGTATTATAGGTACTCAAAAAGCCAAATTTGAGTAGGAGTGGGGCCTCAAACTTATGCTTCAAATAGCTGAATGAAATGGACGAGCTTAGATTTATGGCCTATGAGAGAACATCACTTTACAAGGATAAAATGAAGAAATACAATGATCAATAAATTGAGATATGAGGTTTCATCTCGGGATACTTGGTGTTATTATTTAACTCGAGGTTAAGGTTTTTCCTGGGAAAACTCAAATAATAATGGTCGGGGCTATTTGTTGTGATTGCAATTTTCTTGTCTCAGGTTGTTGAGCTAGAAAATGAGAAAAGGGTAAGGTTCAAAGTAAATGCCTAGTGAGTGAAGAAGTACCTCGACTCTGTGGAAGAGGTACATTTTCTTGAAATTATTTGTCTTGATGAAGTCTAAGCAATTGATATAAATATATCGTGTCGCGATGTTAAATCAGGCACGAATGGGAGGCAACCTATCAATTTTTTGTGCAAATAATTGTAAATTTGACTAAAGTTTTTACAAGAATTTTTTAGGTATTTGTGAAGTAGTGTAAGGATAGGTCTTGATTGAGGGAGAAAGTTAAGAAGAACACGACCCCTGACGGGTCATCGACCAAAGAATGGGTTGTTAAAGATGGATCGTCACAATTGGATGCTACTGGAAGGGTTAAAGTGTGATGACAACATGAGGTGATGAGTTGTATGCCTAACAAAGAGTCTTCCTCTTTTTCCCATCATCTGAAAATTCCTCTAGATCAATAAAGGGCAAGAATGACATGAGGCAATGAGTCGTCTACTTAATGATGAGTCATCCTCGTGTCTCGTCGATATAAACCTGAGGACGAGTAAAGGATGAATAAGAAACTAAATGTGAAAGATATGAGTTAATTAATGGACAGGGATAAATGGAAATCTATAACAAGTCAACAAAACCCCAAAACATGATATCCGAGTACAAGGGCGCTCATATAAAATTATAATGTTTGGTAAAAAAAGTGCAAGTCTATTCGGTAAATAAAGACAGAACTAAACAGATAATAGAAAAGGTAATGATAAACTCCGGATGCCAAGAGAAGTCCTCTACCTCTGCAATAGATCCATGGCTCGAACAGAATCAGTGTTGACAACTCGTACTATGATCTGCACCTGGAAGATGCAGAAGTATAGTATGAGTACCAAAACAACGGGTACCCATTAGGCTATACCTGACTAGGAATAAATAAGGAATAAGAGCAACAGATAAGCAGATAAATAAAATAGGTCACAAAAGTCAAACAAGGACTCATAGACACAGAAAGCAATACCCTAAATACTAGCTATGCTAGGGAAGATCCACGAAAGCAAATAGAAGAAATATAATAAACAATAGAAGTGGTAGTGCACCGGTAACCTCAATAAAGAAAGTACAAAGAAGGCTAACTACAACAAGTATAATCAAAGAAAAGCATGATAGGAACCAAGAACTAGTCAAATACCACTCACAATGCCAACAATAAAACTTACAAGATCTCACAAGGCTTAATCAGATTAATAGTCAAACAATATCAACTGACATCTTATTAAGAACAGTGTCACGTCCTTATCCCATTCGGAGATAAGCCTCCTCCCCGAGTCCATCTCACAACTCATGGTGTAAACCCCACTTGTTATGTTATGGCCTCATGGGCGGATTCTATAATACATCATTAATTCGCACCTCATAAGTATGATTGCAGTAGGAAGGTTACATCTGACGCAACAGATAGTTGGACTCATGAAATGGATACTAAAAAAAATAGGCCAAGGTAATCCAAGAACGATGCCAACAGTCGTATAGCTCAAAAGAAATTAAGTAAATACATAAATAAATAAATATACACACAAGGATGAATGCCAAGGTACAATTCTATAGAAAACATAACCAACCAAGTCAAATATCCGAGACTCACGGATATTTCCCATAAAACCCACCATCTGTGTTGCAGAGTCATGGAAAGACCATTTAGGGTCATAGGGTAAATAATCACAAATACAACATCCATACGTAGCCAAGAAGAGAACTAAAAGAGCGGATAAGGTCATTGGTGCCTACCTAGAAATATCAACCCAATATCTCTATTTATCAGAATTATTTCCTATATAAAATCATTAAGCATAGCCTACCTGTCGTCCGACAAAGCACTTAGAAATACAGCATATAAAGAAGCCTGGACCGCTACCAAAAGCCAAACATGAGAAAACAAACTCCAACGGTCACGCAACTATCAAAAACATAATGTAGACGTTAATAAATTCCGACGATACCCAAAAAGATAAGAAAATAGTCGCGGTCAAAACATGGGTCAAAATGGGCTCATGGGCCCGTGAACCCGCAATCCCAAACAAAGGGTATCAAAATATTCCCCATAATTGAGGAACCTAATCCTAAAGTTTGGAGTTAATTTGAGCAGAATGAAGCTTGAAATCAAGAAATAAAGTGAAGAAATGAACATCGAAAGGATTTTTGGCCTAAATTCAATGAAATGAATATGGAAACTTACAAGAAACCAAAGGGAAATCGAAGAAATTATATTTCTAAAGTCACCTAAAAGCTTATGAGAACATTCAAGTACTTTAATGGAGTTTTTACGAGCTTGTAGAAGTGAAAAGATGAAGATAATGACTAGAAATTCAGGATTTCATCTATTTATCATTGTACGAACCATTAGTGCCATTATGCTAAAGGCCTAGTTTGTTGGTACGCTGATAGTGCTCCTATGGAGAGATCGCGCTAAAGACAAAGGGAAAAGGGAAAATCAGATCTTTAGCGCCATTATCGCTGGGTAGCGCCATAGCCGCTGAAGGGACACAGCGCCATCAGCACAGGGGACCGCAAATGCGCTAAATAGGGAAAAATCAGACTAGCACGATTGTGCCTGCGGACCACGATCATGCTAAAGGGGAATTTTTTGAATTGGGATGAGTAGGCTAAAGGGAAAAATAGGAATTGGTACGATCGTGCCCCTTGACCACGATACAGCTAAACATTCAGCTGCACCTAAACTGAAAATTAGATTTTGGGTCTCTAGGACCTAACGGAGTCCGATACACACAAACCAAATATAGAAATTGCATGGAAATAATATTTTGGATTCAACAGTATAGGTAAAATTCCAATCTGAGGTATTCTAAATGAAATATTAACCAAAGTCAATACTGAGCCAAAATTATCAACTTTCCAACCATGTATTCGAAATGAGCTCAATTAGGAACCCGAACGAACAAGTCACCAAATCCAAGCTCAACGTTCGAGAGCTAATGGTGTGGCTAGATTTTAATTCGAGGCTTCGATACAAAAATGATAACTCAAGCTCCAAAATGACAACATAAAGAACATAAAACAGATAAAATCGCATAAACTCAAACTAAAGCTTACGAACTCAAAACAACATCTCCTCTAGAGCAAAATCCACGTCATGGGGCTAATAAAACTATCGAAATTAAATTCTAAGATTGGTTTGAAGAATGTTGGCTAAGGTCAATGATTATAATACTAAAATCTCTAAAATAGGGAAATTGGCGTAACGACTAAACAAATGATCAAGGAACCAAAACACTAGTTCCAATAAGTCATAAATGACTTGGGTCCTCTACATAAAACTCTAAAATGCAAGAAAATACAAACATACGAAAATGACCATAAGGGTTATTACAACACCCACTACTAAAATAACTTTTATCCCTGAAAGTTAAAACAATGCATTAACGAAATACTTGAACAAATGCAAATACTAAGACCTTAACTCACTCTCGATCCCCCAAGTGGCCACTTCCACGGATTATCTCGCCGCTACACTTTAACCATCGGAACTCATAAGACCTCAACTTCTCACATCTCTATCCAAAACCAACACTCACTCTTCAACAACTGATAGGTCCTCATTAATGTGAACCAAATCATATCAAAGCACATGAGATTCCTAAGAAATATACGTCTAAACATGGAAACATGAAACGCTGGATGTACAGCTGAATACATAAGTAGCAAGCCAACTTATACCAATACTACCAATCCGCTCAAGAATTTTAAATGGGCCAATATCTTGGCCATTAATATTTCCCCTCTTTCCAAACCTCATCATGGCCTTTATGAGTGATATTCCTACAAGAACATACGATCACCCACACTAAACTCCAAGGTATGACAACGGAGGTCTGAATAACTCTTTTACCCACTCTAGGAAGCCCGAAGTCAATCCTGAATTGAACGAGTCGTATCTAAGGCATCATGAAGTAGATTAGTAGCCTGCAATATGGATTCAAAACCATCAAACTAAAAAATAAGAGAATGAAAATTCCTACCAAACAAATCCTCAAAAGGAGCCATCTGGATACTAGAATGGTAGTTGTTGTTATATGCAAACTCTGCCAAAACTAGATAATGATCCTAAGAACTGCCAAAATCAAGAAGACACACCCTCAACATGTACTCTAAGACCTGAATAGTCCTATAGAACTGAAGATCTGTCTAGGAATGTTGTTCTTAAATAAACTTGTACCCATACCATGCTAGACTACTCTCCAAAACTTAGAAGTAAACTTAGTACCATGGTCTGAAATAATAGAAACTGGTATGTCATGATATGTTACCACCTATTGAAGATAAATGCAGGCTAACTTCTTAACTATAATTTGTTCGAACTGAAATATAGTGCCAAGACTTAGTCAACCTGTTAATAATGACCCAAATTAAATCATGTTTGTTAGGAGTCCGAGGCAACCTAAAAATGAAATCTATGGTAATCGACTCCCACTTCTACTAGGGAGTTGCAACAATAAAACCCCCTGTATTCGATACTCAAACTTAACTTTCTGACAGTTCAAGCATCAAGACACAAACTCAGTAATATCCCTCTTCATTCTGCTCCACCAATAAATATGTCGCAAATCTCTATACATATTATTCACACCAAAATGAACAAAATAATGAGAACTGTAGGACTCAGGAAGAATCATCTGAACCAAATCACCAACTCTAGGAACACAAATACCGCCCTCAAATCTCAAAGTACCATCAGAACCCAATGATACACTATGCGACTCACCTCTACTCAACTGATCATAAATATCTGCTAAGTCTGGATCCTCAAGCTGACATTGCTGAATTTGACAAATAAATGAAGAACAAACCTCTATAAAGGAAAACATACATCCTGAGTCTAAAATATAAAGTCAAACCAAATGTCTAGCCAAGGACTAAACCTCCAAAGTTAACGGCCTCTCAGAAACTGCCAAAGCTTTTAAGCTATCCATGCTCATCTCCTTCTAGCTCAAGTTATTCACTATCATATTTGCATTGCCTGGATGATCTAAGATAGACATATCATAGTCCTTTAGTAACTCGATCCATATACACTAGAGAGTATTAATCTCCCTCTAACTCATGATATACTAAAGTTTATGATTATCAGGGAATATCTCACAATGAACTCCATAAAGATAGTGACACCAAATCTTGAATGCAAAGACTATTGTCACCAACTCTAATTCACGGGTAGGGTAGCACATCTGTCTCGAAGCATAGGAAATCACATGACCTTGCTGCACCAAAACACGACCCAAACTAGTACCAAAATCATCACATAAACTGCAAAACTCTGATCCACAGCAGGCAATGCCAAAATAGTAGTAGAAGTCAAAATAGTCTTAAGCCTCTGAAAATAACTCTCACACTCATAG
>JBDJHY010757633.1:0-15495 GCA_039654485.1 Withania somnifera | reverse complement strand
CACGGGGGTGCAGGAAAGTAAAATAGGACAATATCATATAGTACCAACACCTTTCTCTAAATAAGTGCCAGTCTGAGGGCCGCTACAACTCGGAGGACCGCACCTCACACTCGAGTGTAGGGTCTAAGCCTAATAAGTATCTCATATATTCTATACTCAGGGTCCACACCCCTATATATCATACTCAAGGGACTCAGCTACTCCGAGGACTACACCTCACACTCGAGTGCAGGATCTAAGCCCAACCAATACCTTATCTATTCCATACTCAAGGTCCGCGCCTCAGAGGACACACCTCTAAATTGAATATAGGATCTAAGCCCAGTCAACACTAGTCACATTAGCCAAACCAATAATATACCATTTCCCAATCATGGCATAGCAATAAAAATGCTCATAACAACAAGAATAGAAACAGACGGAGTCTAACATTAGCCAAAGGTCACCAGCTAAGATATCATCTTACCATACTAATCGTATGATAAATCAAATACCCCATGCATTCAACCCTTCACCCTGTATGACCCTTCACGGCCCCCGCAAAATCGATAAAGTAAACACTAGTCAATTAAAAATGCTACGATCAACCTAAAAACCAACCCACACTACTGTAAACATCACAAGAACTATGTAGCCCAGTCTACAATGCACGTAAATAAGCCTAGACAACCTGGGCACCAGGAAAAGTCCTAGAAATGCGCACACTATTGGTCCAAATCTCCAAACACAGCCAAAATTATCCGAAACTATCAATTTATAATTCAAGGGATTAAAACATGAAGAATAAGACCCATGCAGTTAGAAAATTGGGTCATAAAATGGGCACCAAAATAGGCCCGCGAGCCCCATATCTTGGAAAATCAAACTAAAAATATCAACACAAAGGCCTCAGTTCAAGAAACATGTTACTCGATTTTGAGCTTAATCAGACCACCAAAAGGTCCTTAATTGGCCTTAAAATGATATCGCTTTTAAGGAAAAATCATACACTAGGTGATCCACTGAAAACACGCAATTACGTACCAAAAAAATGATTAGTTAAGCTATAAAATAGTCCCCACAGCTCAAACAACAATAACCCTACCTGGAAACATACACAAGATCAACCAATCAATTATGGGAAGTGAAGCCACCATGGGAGATCAATCTAAGGAAGTTGGGGTAAAGAAAGACTTACCAATAAATAAGGAAGATGACAGAAAATGAGTCTCCAAGGGGCAAGACCCAAACCCCATAGCAAAGCAAGAACTGGTCAAGGGAGGGTTGGTTTTAGGAGAAAAATTAAGGAGGAGTCGAAGTGGAAGATAAAATGAAATGTTTAAAGTTAATGGGGGTTTAAAAAACTCCATAGGTATCGATTTATTAGCCAATAATTCTGATAAGTCAACATTCGCTATAGACCTGGCATCCTGGCAACTAGAAGCAAGAGCAGATACTGATTTATCAAAAAAAATACCGATAAATTGACACCTATGAACTACTGGTAACCCGCTCTGACAGATGCTAATTTATCGCCCCTAATGACCAAAAAATTGGTCTACAATGCACAAGAAAACAACAGTTCCTAAATAATCCAATGGGGGCTCAAAAATGAAATGGTGTCTAATCTTGACAAACTAATAGTGCATTTCTAGTGGAAGACATATTCCAGACTCAACGGAATTGATGAAACAGTCAATGGAGGTCGTTCGAGCAAAAAGGATCCCAAACTCAAAAGGACCAAAAGAAACCAATTTTAGAACTTTTCACAAACCAACTCAAAACAATCCCAAAAACTTGAGAAAGATAACTAATGACCCAACTAGCCCAAAATAATCATTCAGAAGCTGATGGAATCATTGGAATTTTTGTCTAATTCTCCAATCACCAAAAGACCACTCAACCTCAAAAATGAGCTTTGGCTGAGCTGAATTTCCACAAAATATCTCAAACTCAAAACACAAACTCTAGGACATGAACTTAAGGTCCAGCTAGACAAAAGTTGGCATTTTGGAGCTAGTGGAACTGTTGGAACTCAATTTCGAGCATGGTTGGTAGGATTTTACTTTCAAGTTCCACTATTTTAAAACTGAAACTCCAAAAATAGGGAAACTGAGATAATGGGAAAATGAACTGCTAGGGCAGCGAGCTTTCGGCCTAGCAAGTTAGAAATAACTTCGGGAAATTACCAGATGGATCTAAACACAAAAAAGGTAAAAAGAAATAAAGTAACCAAATGAGTCATAACAATTGATCAGGATTGTGCAATGGTGCATCCTCTTGTCTATTCATCTTTTTCACCATTCTAGTAGTCACTAGATTGAATGGGAATAATGGTATACCCAAGCTTCGGGTATTTGGCCACTACCGATCACCCTGTAATAGAAAAAAATAATAACTAAAAGTAAAAACTAGAAATAAGGCTAGATGATAAATGTTCACAGTTGACCGTAGCTGACAAACGTATTCCTTGGCAACAACATCAAAATTTGATAATGCTCAAGCTACACCTCCAAGAGAAGCATAAATGGTCGTAATAAAATATAGAACCCAACAAGGTTGGGGTAGATCCCATAGGGAATATGGTCTCAGATTTAGGTCTAATGAGGATATTTAATCAATTAGTCAATTATTTCTAAAAGGCATAAAAGTAAATAAGGGGGTGTGTTTGTTTAAAATAGTGACAACTTACAATTGAGTTTAAAGAACAATTTGCATATTTCATAATGGATTTAAAGTAATGAAAAAAGTCTAAGATTATGTTCACATCTTTGGGTTATAAACGTTAATGGTCTTGTAATCTTTCATATATGTATAGTTATCACTAGCAACGATGTTATTCAACTAAGTGTTTGGTCAACCTAATCTTAGATAAATCCCTTTTACACCTTTGAAAGGCTGTAAGAGAGTGCAAAATTTCTATACTGATAACCTCAAGATAAATGAGTGTAATATTTACACTTGGTTAGGCTGTAAGAGAGTGCAACACTTTTGTATTGATAACCTCATAATTATCCTAGGTTATAACTATAATCATTAAGAGAGGGTAAATGTCCCGTATTTCTTGTTTAAATCTTAATTCCTAGGTTTAACCATATTGGTCATACTAACCAAACCCTAGACATTCTCTAGTCTTTGAAACAACTAAAAATTAGTTAACTTATAGAAATATGTTAATACACTTATTAATATACAAGAACAATGTTATAATCACAACCCTGGATTTGTTTCACCCATGGATTCCACAACCCTAGAGTTGGGGATTTAGTTACTCATAATTTTAATTAAACAACAGTAGCAAGAACATTTAATAGATATCATAGCAATAAAATACTCTTCCAACTGATGATCTATTATAATCAATGATAAGTAAAACTCTCACACTTGGTGTTTTGTAGTAGAGAGTGCAGTAGCGAGAATATTCAGTAGATATCATAATAATAAAATACTCTTCCAACTAATGATCTATTATAATCAATGAAAATCACATTCATTTTGAGAAGAAATAACTTGTTATGCAGTCATATAAGTTCTAGAGGTATAATAGGCAAAATCTAGCATTACAGGCTTCCATTCACAAGGCATTACCACTAAACTGCCCTTACCACACTATGAAAAAAAATAGGATCTGTACAGGTAGATTTGAACCAAAAATGTTAGATTTAATCTTTACAAACCTCGAATGGAAACAGGATAAATGCACGACCAACTAATTCAATTAAACAAAGAAAATGGTATATAAGTGAAAATCTTAGCTGTTGTTGTAGATGATGTTGCTGAACGTTCTCCAGATGAGATCTTACTGTAGTATTCCATACAACTGTCAATCTCTCAAGAATAATAGTCAAAAATATATATTTAATAATTTAATCTCTAATAAATAATATAACCTAATACACCAATTTATTGTGCAGGGGTACAAGTTTAATATTTGAAACTTTGAAATAGTTTTCTCTCAGGATTGGGCTGCTCCTTGGAAAAACCATTAAGCTCAGACAGTTTGTCTACCGTTCATCTATTGTATCCTCTATACAATTGAATTTCTCTTAGGCGATACCCTATTGGAAGAGTCGACTAGGGTTAGACGGTTCATCAAATCTTCCGTATCTTCTTCTTTATCAACTTTGGATAGAAACTTTGGACGATTCATCCAATACCATATGAACCGTCTATTTCTTGATGAAACCCCCTTCTTAAATAGTTGAAATTCTCTTGGATGGAACAACTTGGTCGAACCGTCCAGGGATGGACAAAACATCTATTTTGTCTTTAAAAACCATCTTTGCTATATAATTTCTTCAAATTTCCAAAACTTTACCTTGCAAAAACACGTAGAGAATACATCAAATTGCAAAAACATTACTCAAGAACATGCATTTATTCATAGTTTTAAGTGAGATATCTGATGTAAAATGCCATCATATCAGACAATCGATTTGTGATAATCCATATACAATCCCAACCCCTGGGAGTAAGAGGGAGTTTAGAAACAAAATCAATGATGATTCTCTCCTACTTCTACTAAGACATAGGGAGTTGTTGTAACTGACCACCAGGATTGTGGTGCTCGAACCTCATCTGTTGGCAGTTCAAGCATCGGGTACCAACCCTGAATACCACCATATGAACACTAGAATAGATACTATCATCATATGAAGCTTTATCAAGGAAAAACATAAACCTCAACCATTAACAAGATCTAGGACACGAGCCCGTGTGATATATCCTGAGGTATCCAATTAATCCAATCACATTGAGTGTCAGTCTACGAATGGAAACTTAGTGTCATAATATTCTCATAAAATACATAAGTGAATTAGTTTCCGTTGTCTGTAGCAATAGAAATTGGGACCTCAGCAAATCAAAATACTCTTTGAACATAAAGGTAGAAAAACCCTCTATGCATCTCTTCTATACCTTGATGTATGAAATATCTTATACAATGGGACTCGTGAAGAATGGTCTGCATCAATCATCAAATCTGGAGCTGCAAGGACCAATGCCTATGGACACGTACCGCCAAAAACTAAAGAAACCCTGTAGGATAGACCCCAAAACTACAAGATCCTCAAGTACAATCGACTAACAACATCATAAAAGGAAACCAACACCAACTGGCAACCAATAACATTAGGTACCATAAATGGCAATTGACTTTTCCTGTAAAGACAACCCTACTCAGGGTTTGGAACTAAAACTATAATGACTCTCTGAACCACGATCATTAAAAACAACATATTAATCCAAGATCAACCAGGAATCAACCTAAAATGACATCTGAAACACAAGGAACGATCACTTTAAGGTACTCTATCATACTGCCCACACACTGATTATAACCTCAAATTTGGACTGTATACACAACTTCTGTTGTCTCATAACAATCTAGTGTAACAAACCAAGCCAGTGCATCACCTAAAATCCAAGTATCCGAGACCAGTGATCATCACAAATTGATAACTGGGATGAACTTCAACTGCTCATAACCATCTAAAGTTAAGTGTCCCTAACTCGGAACCTAGAAGCCTCTACAAGGAACACGATCACAAAATAACTTGGCATAGGCTCATCAATAGTCTAAACACAATAAATGAAGCAGAAACCAACATAGTATCCACTCACGAGGATCAAACCTACACAGTCACACCAACTAACTAAGATGGGAAATGAATCACAATGACTGAGCTTACGAAATCCTTTGGGATACCACAACCTCGATCCACTACTAAGGTTGTACTATTGCCTACAAGAATAGTTAGATGCCTGAGGGTACAAAGACTAGCCATAAAATAGCACAACCGAGGGAACCGTGAGATAACAACCAACCAGATTTAACCCAGACATGGCATAAGGATAAATCTCTGGCAATCAATCTAGAGATAAAGGAAATAGAAAGAAAGAATAAGTCCTTTACTTATAAAGCTACTCAATCTAGTTCTCTAGAAATAATCGATGGAATCATGAATAACATGGGTCATAACCTAGATCTACCAAATAGGTCACATTCGGGAAGGATCACCATAGAATAATAGGTCACCTGCCCTCAAGAATGAAGAAACTACTGCCCTACAATGCTAATAATCACCCTTGTGGGACTAACTTCTTAACCTAAATGTAAGACATATCCCAATCAAAAAGGGCCTAAAGACACATATCAACCTCCTAAAATACACTATTCACAGCTAAGACATAAACACAATATAATACTCCCATATTTAGGGAGAACATGATAACCTACTCATGCCCGACAAAATACTAAGGCCACCTATCAACATAACTCTAATACCTCACCACATCTATATGCTAACTATCCAAGAAACTTAAATCCCTCACTAGGATCCACTACTAAAATGATTCCTGCTCATATGCGAGAAACAAAAGGGTCCTACGAATAATATCCACCGCTTAGGGTAGGATAAGATGAGGTTGATAAAATCTTAGATAGGATACAGTAAGGCTCATCTAACAAGGGAACTCATCCTATGAGTCACAGGACCACAATATCATAAAGACTCACTGGCACCTCGTTGGGCTAAAATACAAGAATTAGCTTGCCAATAGGAATCACAACCCAGGTGCCACCGGAGAATCATATAAAAGAGGGACATAACATTAAAGGGCTAAAACAAGGCCTAAACCCAGTCTATGATACAACATAAAAAAGAGTAAGGTCACTCAAGATAGCATAGATAAAACAAGCAAGAAATAAGTCACAGTCACAACTAAGTCAACTAGGTAGGGAATGAAATAAAATTGTGTTGTAAATAGAGCTCGAAGGTAGGTCACCTGAAATACCCTGCCCAAGGCCATAAGATGAAAAGGAAAACAGCTGGAAGACTTTGTTGACCAGCTTGACTGAGGAATCCACAATCAGGGAACTCCCTAGCTAAAAAATCAATCTCTTTGCAAGCATATAAGAATTATTAATACCACGATCTACCCTAACTAACTGCTGAGGTGAGGATGCAAACACCATTGACTGCCCAGTGATTCATACACCCTTTGGCCCAATGTCCTAGATCACCACACTCATAACAACGATGTATTTCTCTAACTAGGATAAAAAAATAAGCTACTTTGATAACTAAGGCCCTGCAAACCTGGAAATGCTCCCCTGATGGGCTAAATAATCTGAGTACCCAAGCCTCTGTTGGTTCATTGAGAAAAGATCCATATGGACTGGCTAGACTAGCCCAACTGAATCTACTGTTATCACTAAATTTTTTGTCTATTAGACCATTCACTCATAAATTGAGCATTATTTAAACCATTCTAAGAATTCTAAGGGGGAGATGGATGGGCCGACCCAAACTCTAGCCTTTACCTAGGATGCTATAGAAAAAGAACCCTGGAAAGGGGGTAATTTGTGGCCTTATGTCCAAACCCTCCACATATTGTTTCAACACACAAGGTGTTCATCCCTCATATCTCGAGATAGATCACAACCAACTCTTTTTGCCCAGTAAACTTCCTGACCATTATCTCCATAGGTCTCATGGAAAGCCTCTTTAAGGGCCACCAACTGTCCTAAGATATGTCCAAGTGTATGTCTGCTACTACTAAGTGCTCTATCATCATATGGAGCGGTCAAACTAATTTTCTAAAGAAATCTAATATCCTTCCATATCTCATATAATATATTATAGAGATATGTCTAGTCATCCTATCTAATGATACTACATAGTCACACTCTATCAACGACAAGACACCCACTGATACTTCTGAATAGACTCTATCACTCTAGGAATTGACATAAAGTAACCTCCTCTAGAGCCCAAGTGATTCCCAACTTTGAGTCTGATGATATAATATTCTAGCGCTCTATTGTGATTCTAAAACTTTGAGAATACGTGCGGCATCTCATTGGTTCCTATCGAGGGCCTCTTTCTCGTCATTTGGAAAGAGTATATCTAAAAAACATGATAGGAACTCATGAACATACATGTAGAAGTGATATCTTTCTTAAAAAGTACCTTATATCCTCTCGAAGATAGGATACAGATGTCTACATACTGATCCATAGGATTTTATCAAACTCTTTCTCATATAGCCAGAGACACCGGCGAACCTAGAATTCTGATCTCACTCTATCATGACCCGAAAATTGGGTTGTGATGGTGCTTACATCCCATATGTAGACAAGCCTAACTGTCTACAAGAGGGAGATGAAGAGAAGAAATTGAGAAAAAACCTAAAAATATAAAACTGAACATAACTTACAAGAACCTAAGATCGTGGATGTAGATTATATATATACAGAAAAGGTACAAAATACAACCCAAAATGGTGCAAAAACTACAAAATAGCTATCCAGAATCCAAGTAGAACAATTGTAAAGATAGAAAAAGGATCGGCCAACAAGAACGACCACTGCTCACCTTATCTCCAAAACAGCACCAAACTATCTCGCACGACCGCGTCCGTCTTGATGACTAATACTAAAACATACATAAAAAAGATATAGAGATATAGCGTGAGTACCAAAAACAATGCATACTAAGTAGGCACCATAGGCAGACCGAGAAAAAGTAAGTATAAGAAAGGTAAAGAATGATTAAGGGAAAATTAATGTACTACAGACAAGGGGGAATCTATAGTAGTAACTAGTCAGTGCGATACAGGATCAACTAACAGTGTGTACAGTATTAGGTAATAACGATGACAGAAAGTCGCTATCAGGGTACCATACACAAAAGATGGGCGATAAGCAAATCATAACCAAACACAACATATACCTGGAGCTTGTATGTAACCAGTGTAAGGAAGTACCAATAAGAGACTACAAACCCATCAAAAGCTAAGCTAACAACAAACAAAACAAGTGCATAGATAGTACCTATTAGAGACGGAAGGGGAAAAACAAAGTCTACTAGAAAACAAACTTGGTTGGCACCCTATTCTACCAGTATGTACACCCAAGAAACCAAGAACCACAATAGGTACTTCCCTCATAAGTCCTGAAGAGTATAAGTCAATGTGTAGAGATGCAATGCAAAGGGGTGCTGAAAAAATAAATAAGCGCCAACATGCTTCCTTTCTGGGATACTCCCGAATCAAGAGGGACCCACAGAGAAATCAAATTACATAGCATGTAAATAAGTGCTCGTATGCACTCTCCCTGTTAGAAGACTATGCCAGAAGCAGACCAAGGAAGCTTCCCCGTATACTTACCCCTCTTACTCAAGTATACCCCTCTCTCAGGCCGTAACTCCTACCCAGTAGTAACATCTCAGGCATAGCCACCTAGAATCAAAAGGTCGATAGAGGGATCTAATCCCATATAAAAATCCTTTTAAGAATCTAATCAGTGTCATAGTCATCAGGGACAAAAGGCCAAAAGTTGAGCTCATCCTGTATATCATATCTCAATAGAAACTCAAGTCCAGCCATATAGGTAAAAATCTAAATCTAGGTAAGAGCCAACTACTACCATGTAGTAAATATCTAGAAATCATACTGATACTGAGAAAATAGACCCAGGTGGTGTGAGAAAATATCTCTTTGTAGTCATGGAAGATATAAATATATACAAAATCGATTTTCAATTATTACTCTGTAAGAATCAAGTTACTCTTTAAAATATTTAGTGCATGCTTCCTATGCAGAACCAATCAATAGGATAAACTGGTTTAAGGCTACTACCTAGAAACCATAGGATGACTTCAAAGCCCTAGTCACAAGGTGCATCCTCTTCTAGCCTTGCTATGGTCCCAAACCATGAGGTATCACACAAACGATGCCATAACTACCCAGAGGGTTCCCCTTAAGGAACAAGTACACACCTATATAAGGGAAACATGGAGCTATCATAGCTCAGTCCAATCTAACTAACTCCCAGACTTGCACTGGGTTAGGACATGATATCATCTTACAAGGCTGCTAACTATGCATCAAAGCCATATCCGACTAGGTGTAATGTTATCACATAAGGCAGCTAACATCCAGCAAAGCAATATCCATCTATCTATATCCAAGTGGCCACACACGCCCTAATCATACCCAACACCTATGGCAGAACATAGACTAACAAGTCTATGGCCAAGCTGCCACACACATCCTGCTCACACACAATATTTCAGATAGAACAAAAAATAATTAGCCTCCTAGATCAGCTCGAAATCCACCATCCTAGATTAGGGGATAGCTACTAAGTTCTAATCATTAGTAGAATCCCCTCCCAATTAGTCTACATTCCAGAGTCAAAGTATAAAAATATGCACCGAAGTTTATACTCCTCCCCCAACCATACTCTGTTCCAGAGTTGGCGTGAGACCCACAGGTAGGGAAGTATAGCCCTAGGGAAATTAATCATGAAACAAGATAGCTAAACAAGATATAGGATGAAAGAATAAGCATATTGGGGCTCGAATAGTAATCTCGTCCCTGATCTATTACATTAACATACATATACTATGCTAATACCCAGTATAAAGAAAGTAGACCGTAGCTTACCTGGTGCTGGTGAAAATATCGAAAGTTGCACTAGAATAAGAAGAGAATCGTAATTGAGCTCAAAACTGCATGACTCTACAAAATATGTATTCCATGAGTTAAGAAGATTAAAATAAGACCCATATTTTAATATAATAGCAAGGTCAAAATCTAAACTAAAAATAAGTTTAGAAACCCTAATAGCTCGTAAAACTAATATATTTATACCAACATGTAGAGCACAGCTCGTACATTATATGGTACAAAATAAGGCCCAAACTAAAGATAGGAGTTGAAGATATAAGCCCTGAAAAATTTAATAATATGGAAACTTTATTACAATAGTGAAAATAAAGAATTAACCATCAGAAAGGGTCGTAGAATCACTGGGATATGATTCCATGGAGTAAACCTTCAAGTTGGAGCCTTAATTGACCTTAACATAACTATACTTCCATGGAAAAACTCATAAAAATGAGGAAATGATCAAAAAAGGAAGGAGAAAGCTTTATATAGGCCTGTCAGGTAGCCTACGCGATCGTGTCCAACTGCCATGCGATTGCAAACCTTAGCCGCCTTAGTCTTTATGATCGTGGCCCACCACTAAGTGATCACAATGAATGTTGAGATTGGCATACACAATCGCAATGCACAAGGGGCTTGGTCTACACAATCATGGCCAAGGCCCCGCGATCGCGATAATTTGGCACCCAACCAACCTCAATTTGAATAATTAAGGCCCAGAATAGAAATGGAGTCTGATTTCGATTATCCATATATGGAATCTTTATGTAATTAATATCCTGGACTCAATAGAATTGACAAAAAGGATATTACAAATCACATAACCTGAGCAAGTACTAAAGTAACAACATATAAATAAATTTAAACCATAAAACTTCCAGGGAACCAACCTACCAATACCAACAAGTCAAAATAACTTTTTCTCTTTATTTAGAGTGTTCTTGGAACTTTCCCAAGTTGTTTATGACTTTTTTTGATTGGTAGAATGGTTCCCTAGCAGTTTTATAATTTAAATTTCTTCAATTATTTCTGTTTCAGGCCTACAAGTTGAGACTAGATGGACTGGGAAGCATTGCGGTCGCGGGGGATGAGGGTTGTGATTGTAGTGGCCATCCACATAAACCATCATGATTGAGAGGTTGTTGGCCACGATTAAGACACGCCTATCCTGGCTACATTATATAATTTACTTTCTTCTTTAATTTCAAAAATAGTTCCCTATTTTCATTGCATTTTTCTTCTATGTAAGCACCTATTAGTATCAAATTAAGGGACCTAATCAAGTTCTTATCTGTAGAAGCTCATTGTGGTGATTGTACAATCATTTCTACTGAGTAATTTCTTGATTTCTCTTTTGTTTTAAAGTTTTCTAGATTATATAATTTTTTGGGTTTATTTCTTTATTTTCAACAGTTAGTTTGAGCCGTTTTTAGTTTGGATTCGACCCCACTCTTTATGTACCAATATGGGTCCTATTTTTCTCCTCTTGACTCTTGGAATATGTTTTTTCTAGATTTGTGTGGTGCCTATCTGGTTCATGATTCTCAGCTTCTTCTAGTGTGACTCGAGGTTTTATCAATGCTAGGTAGGCTACGGTCTACTTTCTTCAGACTGGGTATTATTATGGTATATGTATGATAAAGTGTCTTCTCAGGGCTAGGATTACTAGTTGGAGCCCCATTATATTTATTCTTTCATTCTATGGCCTACTTAGCTGGATTATGACTTAGTAGCTTAACCTGGGGCTATATTTCCCTACCCACATGTTCAACTTTAACTTTGGAGCATAGTATGGTTAGGGGAGGAGTATAACCTTTGGTGTGTTTTAATTATACCCTGACTCTAGAATGTAAATTGGTTAGAAGGGGATTATACTAGGGGTTAGAGTTTAGTAGTTATCCCCTGGTTTAGGCTAATGGCTTTAGAGCCAATCTAGGTAGGCTAATTGTTTTGAATTCTACCTAAGGCATTGCATATGATTAAATGTGTATGGTCACTTTTCTATAGATAGTCGGGTACGACTTTTCTAGTAAATTAGCAAAGATGTGTGATTATATTATACCATATCCCAGTGTCAGCCTGCGAGTTAGTTGTATTAGACCGAGCCATTGAAGATCTATGTTTTCCTCAGTATCTATATATACTTAGACGTTAACAGGAACCTTCAGGACAGTTGTGGAATCTTTGGTGAGATTACTCGTGGATCAGGACTGTAGTTGGGCTAGGAGAGGATATATCTTGAATCTAGGGCTTGGCAGCCAGCTTATGGATTCTAGTTAGCAACCTTACACCAATTTAGCCTATTGATTGATTTTGTGTAGAGAGCATGCATTAAATTTCTTAAAAGGTAACTTGATTTTGACAAAGTAATAATCAGAAACTTATTTCCTATATATTCATTTCTTCCACGACTGTGCTCTTAAGCAGTATGGAGCTATTTTCTCATACCATTTGATCTTATTTTTTCACTATCACATCGTATCTCCTAAAACAACACCAAACTAGCTCGCACGATTGCGTCTACTCTGATGAATCATACAAGGACCTTCATCACAAAATATTCAGAAGTGTAGCATGAGTACCAAAAACAACTGGTACCCAGTAAGCATCATAGGCCAATTGGGAAAAAGTAAGCATAAGTAGGGTAAAAAGGGATCATGAGCATATAGGGAAATACAACATAATGAAAAATAGAAAAAGGGTAATCAGGATATAACACACAAGACTTGGACCACAAGAAAATCATGACCAAATGAGACATGTACCTGGAGCTCCAACATAACTAGCACAAGGAAGGACCAATAATAGAAAGAGAAACACAAGGAATGTAACCATTGAATAGTAAAAGTAACTAAGGAAAGGAAATTAATCAACAAAATAGAAAAGTAACCACAAAGTCTAGCTAGAAACCAACACATCAGCACATAATTAACCCAATGGGACTTCCCGTATAAGCCTCTAAAAGCGTAACCAAGCGTATAAGGATGCAATCAAAAGGGGTGCTTAAAATTAGTGAGTCCCTGTATGCACCCTCCCCAGTATAACCAACTCTAGTATACCCCTTCCCTGATATGTAGCTTATACCTAGAAACAATATCTCAAGCATAAAAACCTTGGTCAGAGAGCCTGTGGATGGATCTAATACCACGTACAAAATCCTCATAAAAATCCAACTAGTGGCATAGTCATCAGGGAAAAAATTCCAAAATTCGGGCTCATCCTATATATTATATCTCAATGGAAACCTCAAGTCCAACCATATTTGCAAAATCCAAATCATAGTAAACCTAACTGTCTCCATGTAAGCAATATAATGGAACTAGAGGTTAAGTAGCTGATACGTTGTTTTCAAATATGATCAAAGTGTACAATTTCTATTGTATGTTAATTTATATGCTATTTCGAACCATTAGGTGTAACCCATGCTAATATCTTCTAAGCCTCTAAGTGTTCTGCTCACATTTCCATACTTATTTACTAATTTGTTACATGCTCATCTAGGCTAAGTTAAATAACCAAAATAAATAGTCCTTTGTGTGTGATCAGTAGTATGACTTTAGTGAGGATCCTAGGGGTTTTAATCATTGAATTTTATAATAAATAAAAAATGGAGATTTTTTTACTTATATATATGTAATGACCCTCATGGTCATTTATCAGAAATACACGATGTTTTGTATTCTAGAAATTTTAGTAGCAGCCCCAAGTCATTTATGACTTGCTGGGTGATCTTAGGTGTATTTACATGTTTTGTTGCCATTAAAGACCATTATTTTATCTTAGTTTTGAGAGCAATTGCATGTTTTTTAGTGTCTTATTGATTGAGATTTGTTACTTTCACTAAACCACATGATTAGTCCATTTCAGGGACTATTTGGAGCCTACGTGGATTAAAACCAAGAGGAAATGGAAGGGGGGATGAATGGAGATCGTCCGAGGAAGATATGATGGGAGACAAGATGACACAAGGAGAAAAAGAAACCTCATGATTGCCATTACGTCATGATACAAATCGCGATGGGCTACTGTTTTGTCCTAGAACTCCATCACGATTGGGATCACGTCATGATCCCCTATAATTTGCCAGGAGTCTATCTCCTTTTGGGTTAAGTTAAGGGAAAAAGTTTAATTCCATGTGGAAAATATATAACCCTTGTTGAGGTGATTTTGAGAGGAATTATTCAATAGTTATTAATAGTGTTCAATAGTTTTCAAGAGTTTTTTGGATAGTTTTTCACCATTGGAAATAGTCTTTTCATTGTTGGATGTACTCTTTAGAAGGAGGAGTTTTAATCTAGGGCAAGATCTTGGAGCCGCCGTGGAGGCAGGAGAACAATTGTGTACACTTTGCTTCTCCTTTATATATTTTTACGCTTTTCTTTAAATGAGTTGTTGTGATTATTACATGTCTATGTTGAACTAATGCTTCTTCTTTTAAGGCTATGGTATAAACTAGAAATATGAATATTTCATTATATATTATTTTATTTGTAAGACATTTCATATAATTGGCCTTATGTTTTTATGTGTAGTATAAGATAAACTTATAAACCTGGAACTGAACTAATCAGGAATCTGAAGGGTAGAGCAAGAAACATAAGCAGTGAATTCATATATAGATTATACCAAGGTTGGGTAATTTAATACGATTCGCAACTAAAACATGATCGTGTACTTAGTTTGCCTCGCTTGGTTCATCACATGAAGATAAATATAATGCATCTAAACTAAATTATCACAACATATGTCGATCGAAGTAGTTGAGGGATTTGTGTAGATAGTGATTAGAGGATGGTCATTACCTACTCATAAATTAAACCCCGGAACCAGAAATTAGATAATTCAAGTCAATTACTTAAATTAATTAAATATGATTGCTAGAAAATCCATACCTCTAGTTTGAGTCATTTATTGATTGAGTAGAAATATAGTCTTCTCTAGATTAATTGTCCATTAGTTAATTTTATTATCTTTAGCTTAATTAATTCACAAATATATCGTTGAAAACTCTCTGCGTAAATAATAGTTAGAATTAGTTTAATCCTGTTAAATAGTTAATAC